>CM049584.1:32944750-32962250 GCA_027123335.1 Amphiprion clarkii | reverse complement strand
CTTCTTATGTAATACATCAGATGTGTTCTGTGTTAATTGCATGGTCCCTGATCAAATAAATGAATAAAAAACATTCAGAGTGGACCAACACAGCTAAATAATGAGATGAAACTCACAATAACACTCTAGGAGTGTTGTCACATTCCCATTTGAGGTATTATTAATGTAAAATGGTGTTTAAAAAACACTTTAAAGAACAGAGAAAGTAAGATGTGTCAAAAGTATAAATTGGTCCCAATTATTTAAATGTGTTAGTGCATTAATGACATAAATCTCAAAAAACAGTTCCAAAAATGGAGATCTGGAAATCTTGTTTCTCTAGTTTTGGGAGGATTTTCAAGCTTTTTGATCAGATAAAGGACTTTTTTTTGTGAATTCTTCCTGAAATGTTCATATTAAATGGAGTTTATTTCATGTTGAATGTAAAACCTGAATCTGCGTCTCAATGTACAGCTGTCGGGTACGTTTGTTAGAGTTCAGTAAATGTTCTGGTTACTTTCCTTTTCTGGGTAAATAGAGCTGTGAAAATAGTTTTCCTGCTGAGAGAAACTGTATTTTCAAACAGGCTCCAGACGACAGCTTCAGCTCAGTCCAGGTTAATGAGGGAACCATAATAACAAAAGCACCTGTTCAGATTCTTCAGAGGAGGAATAAACATGTCGAGGGATAACTCCCTTCAGGACGGTGCTGTGGGCTGGTTTCATGAAATACTAGCAAGACAAATACATCAGCAAGAGATCCATTATTAGACAATAAATAAGTTCAAGGCAACAGCTAGTTGATTTATTGTAGAGGTGAAGGAAAGGTGTTTTCTGACATTGTTTTTTCTCATCTTAATTCTGCTCAAGGCTGAAACAAGCAGCGGCACATTTATGATGTTTTTCATGGCAGGTGATGTGATATATTTCAGAGCTTTAATAAGGGGAGAATATTTCTTATTTGCAGGTTTGTAGTCCTTAAATGAAAGAATGAAGCGTTAGTAAGCAAGCTGGAAGGACATATTTGTAAAAAGTGGAACAACATAAATCAGATGATTTGGTTTAAACGGCGCTGCTACACAGAGTTTCATTACTGGTTGAATGAAGTCTTAAAATGTATGAGAATGTTCAGAAGTGTCTGGGTGGTAAACTGTTGCTTCGTGTCTCTGAACAGAGGTGGAGCAATAAAATGTCTTGAAGGATTTTATGTTGCCATTCTGAATCTTTGAAATGTTTCAAACAGTACGACAGAAGTGATTTGATTTTAAGTGGTAACCCTTAAAAAGTTTTATTGCTTTCTGGTACTTTTAAGTTACAAACTTTCAATTAATTTCCACTAAAAAAAACTTTTCAGCTTTTCTCAAGTATAGCCACATTAAAATAACAGCCTCGAATTTTACTTTTTCACTGGTGATGAGGGCTGTACAGTGGCGTAGTGGTTAGCGCTTTCGCCTTGCAGCGAGAAGGTCCCTGGTTCACATCCCGGCTTTCCCGGGATCTTTCTGCATGGAGTTTGCATGTTCTCCCTGTGCATGCGTGGGTTTTCTCCGGGTACTCCGGCTTCCTCCCACAGTCCAAAAATATGCTGAGGTTAATTGATTATTCTAAATTGCCCGTAGGTGTGAATGTGAGAGTGATTGTTTGTCTTTGTACGTAGCCCTGCGACAGACTGGCGACCTGTCTAGGGTGTCCCCTGCCTTCGCCCGAGTCAGCTGGGATAGGCTCCACCCCCCCCCCCACGACCCTAATGAGGATTAAGCGGTGTATAGATAATGGATGGATGGACTGGTGATGAATGGAAAATTTGGGTGTTTTTAGGAGAATTACACTCACTTATACTGGGCAGAGGGGCTCCCTTCCAGTTTAAAGTGGCCAATCAGGACACAGCTTTTATCCAATCATATCTGAGGTCCCACCTACTCAGGGAACCAATAAAACAGCTGCTTTGGAGACACGCCCCCCCCTTCACCTCCAGGACAAGATGGCTGCGGCAAGGAAGAAACTCAGGTGAGCAGTTTTACAAACTTAATGTATTTTTACAGGCTGTTTGCTTTAATCAGGCCAGTAACCATAACTTTAAAAAGTACAGTTTTTTCTGTATCCACTTTGCTAAATAAAGTAAAAACTAAATGGTGTCCACCTCCACACAAAGGGTGTGATTGTGGTCAGGTAAGGAGCTCATGCTTCCTGACACCTCCATTGTATTAGTCTGATCTAACCATCTAAAAAACACAGATTTCAGTATGGAAAAGCCAGAGCATTCGCTTTTCTGTTTGACTTTATTTGTGTTCTTTCTGTGCCTTTTAGCAATTTAAAATTAAGCACCATGTTCGATGAATTTTCAGGAAAAAAAAATGTTTAAAGTGCTTTTAAAAATTCTTATATAAGATTATATATGAGATGAGCATTTATTCATCCCACAGAGGGGAAATTTGCTGTGTAGCAAAGACAATGCAAACATCTGAGGAAAAAAATCAAAGAAACCAAAATATACATAAGCTTAGTTCTGAAAATAACATTATTGCAGAAGTCAATGGCACTGCATGGATTTTTGGATGAATAGAAATTCTGAGAGTATTAATATTGCACAGATTGTACAGAAATTAAAATATCTATCTATCTATCTAACCTTAAAATAGAATAAAGTTTGTCTTTTTTACTTTTTGTATTTTTTGTGTTTTCTACGGTGGCCGAGAGGTGCAAACCAAATTTACATAATGCAAAACACTTTTACAACCTCCAAGACAAATTTACAAGCGACAAAACACTTTCACAAGTCCGAAAACACTTTTACAAATCCAAATTTAACCGGAAAGGGAATGTCCCAAACTCCGGGGTATAACCGGAAGTGACAACGAGGAGCGGCTAATGCAACTTTTCGTTGTTGTTAATGGGGAACCAAGCGAGCGGGTGATTGTTGCATCGTGGCCCAAATAACTTTGCACAGCATCTCAAGTTTAGTTCAGTTGTTTTTACTGAAGCTCGTGCACAACCACCAAGCACATATCTTTTAGGTACCGCTTCTTCTGTGGTTCTCTCACAACAGTAACATTCAGTAGGTAACATTACGCTCGTGCGCCCTCTACTGGAGAAACCGTATAACAACAATATAACATTGTAATAATTACTGTCCACAGTATACTTGTACATTTAACTTGGAACAAGCCTTGGTATAACATTTAAAACAATAATATTAAATCTCAGTATACACAGTGATGTTTTCCCCGTTTTGTGGGTAACATATGAACCGATTGACGCGGTTTTGGTTTTCGTGTGGTCGGTCTTTAGAGTGTTTAAATGTCGCAGATCAGACCGACAGAGTGCATTAGCCGCTCCTCGTCGTCACTTCCGGTTCAATCCCGGAGTTGTGACATACCCTTTCCGGTTACATTTGGACTTGTAAAAGTGTTTTCGGACTTGTAAAAGTGTTTTGTCGCTTGTAAATTTGTCTTGGAGGTTGTAAAAGTGTTTTTGGACTTGGAAAAGTGTTTTGTCGCTTGTAAATTTGTCTTGGAGGTTGTAAAAGTGTTTTGCATTATGTAAATTTGGTTTGCACCTCTCGGCCACCGTAGTTTTCACATCTTGCTTTCATACCACTACTGCAAATAATATTGAAAATAATCAGCAAAGCTGATTTAAGAATATATCTGTAACAATCCTCTTCTCACATCAGCAAAAAAAACCAAAAACAAACAAACAAAACATAATCAAAATAGAAAGCAGTCCCGAGGAAATAGTAATCCTTGATGGTCATGGCGTACTGCTGCCTCCCACAGGTCATCTGTAGAATCACATTGATGCTGTTAAATCCCGATAGAAAGTTCAAGGCGATTCAAAAACTCATTTACAGAGTTTGTTGCTTCAAAGTCTTCAATGCTGACTATTGATTTTCATTTTCTGACAGCTCTGCTTGCATGAGGCTGCTCTTAGATGGATTCTATCAACTTTATCTTATTTTTTGTCCTTTAAACTGTGATGCCAGACGCACGACTTTAAATATCTGACTTTCTCTGAAATTTGAACTTTCCTTCTCTAACGTTGTGCGTCTGGCATCACAGTCCACATTTCTTCAGATTTCTCTGCTGCAATTCAACCACTGTTTCCCTCCACTGATTACAAAGGAAAGGAAAGAACAAGAAAATCATCTTTGACATTTCACATTTGGGTAAAATAAATACTTAAATTGGAGCAATTAGAACTTTCAAATAGACTTTCCTTAAATCAAGTTGCAGCAACGCTAAATTGAGAGTAATTAAACTATTGAAGTACATCTAACTTACACCAGTGGCAATAGCTTGTTGACTGAATTCAGATCAACGTTTTCATTTTTCAGGGCACCACATCTCATTAGAACTAAGGGAGCCGTTGTCCCGTATTTCACGCACCCATAACCAATGACAGGACTTCTAAATGTCCTGGTTATTATCGTTCATGTTCGGCTCCCTGGTCACTTATTGCTACCGTCTTCTTTTCATGTACCTGCAGGTTATTCAGTCCTCAAACCAGACGCTTAGAAATGTGTGTTTATTATGTTTTATTATTGCTGTGATGCTTTCTTTTTAAAAACCAAACACTTCCACAGCTACATGTCCTGCGTCCAGGACAACCACACACTGTAGGAAAACAGTGAAATCAGTTGTGTTCTAATCAGGTTGCTGCTGTTAGTGTACTGCCAACAGTGCAGAGCTACATTTGATGCTGGCCACAGAACACGTACAAACACGTTATTTCATGAACACATATGTGGGAGTGGATCTTGTTTGAACACCAGGAGGAGTCATGAAGTGCTGTAAAAGACATCAACAAAAGCCCAGAAGATAAAATTAAAACAAATATGAGTAAATAATAGTCAGAGTGTTACAAATCTACCTAACAAGCTTAAATATTAGGCTAAGACCCTTCAGATAGACCTTTTAAATATTAAGGGGGGTGTATTTCCTGGACCGCCCATGAAATCTACACCAACGAACACACACTTCTTCTATCTCATCTCAAAGGAACTTATTTGATCAGACATTTAATATTTATTCCAGCTCTCGGTGCACAATTACATGTTTACACCTGCATAAAATCTACGGCAGCACTTTGACCTGCAGTTACATCTTCAGAGTATCTGATCTATTTCTGCATAGCTCATAGTCGTGTTTGTCTCATGCATCTTTGTTGTCTCCGTTTCATGTGTTCATGTGTGCTTCCTCCTTGTGTTGTGAGGAGAGATGCTAGCTTCAGGTTCCTTGTTTATGGATATTTGGCCAATAAAGATTCAGTTAAATCTCTCACAGCCATAGAGTTCATGCATTCGTCTCCATTTCCGTGTTTGTAAATCACAGTACCTTTATCTGCACAGCGTTTGTACTCAGTGACCACTATATTAGGAACACCACAGTGGCTCAGACCTCCTTTTTCTCTGAAACTGCTTCTGTTGTAGAGAAGATGGAAAGATTCCTGTGGCATTCTGCTTCATGTTGATAGAATTCATCACATATTTCTGACAGCTGCCAGTGTGTCATTCGAGCACAGACCAAAGGTTAGGATTCAGATCTGGTGAGCGGGGAGCCCTCCAACCGAGCAGAAACACTCAGATCAGTCGTGTCACACATCACACAGCTTTCCCTGTTATGTTTGACGTGAACGTTTGGGTCATTCCAGAATTGGAGGACATTCGGGCTTCAAATTTTATAAAAATGCACCTTTTACAATTTTCTGTTTAACAATAAGTTATAAACTGTCAAAGGTATGATTGGCTCAGCTTCCAAATCAGTGGCAGCATTTTTCTTCCATGTTTTCTGTGTTGTTTGCTAACCCTACTCTGATCCATGCTGCAGTAGAAGCTAGATATTTAGCTGCTGTTACTGCTGACCAAGAGGACAAAGTGACTGATGGAAAACAGTCAAGAAAAAGGTAAAAAAGAATTAATTTTATCCTGATAATATGAGCCACAGGGAGACATTCAATCAAGGCTGACAATGGGATGAAAATAGGAAAAACAGAAGAGAGGACACAGCTTTGCTCTACCCATTCTGTAGGAACACTGTTGGATGTTAATTCCAGTGTTTCATGTGATTCACTGGTTTCTTCTTCTACCAGCTGAAAAAGTTCTGCTAACAGGGTTGTTGTTGGACACGTTGCATACATAATAATTATTTAAAATATTATGCTGATTAAAAAAATGTTCCCACAATTACAAGAGACATCAATGAAAAAAATAATACCAAAAAAGGAGATTTAAATTTCATTTTAACAGTTTTATTTGAGATTTAATTTGGTCATCAGAGGGCTGGGACAAGAGAAGAACTGCATTTTAGGGGGAACTCCAGACCTATTAGGTATTTTATAAACTATTTTCAAACCTTCTTTTCCCCTCGTTTTATTTTCTTCGATTAAATTTACGCAACAACTGCATGTTTTAGGATTTTGTACATGGATTATTTGAAATTGGATGGATGGGATGTAAAATACCCTCTAATTCTGGTATGATGTATTTACTGAAGCTCTTGTAGCTACACAATTACTGATTGAATAATTGAATGAATTAGCAAGTGAGCAAGATGTTTAACTCTCTGTATTATACATGTACGTGTGCTTTTACTTTACCATAATATTTATACATGATATATGCAGTATTCTAAGTTAGTATTCATTGATTTGAATGTGTAACAAGCATATGTGGGACAGCAACAGTTATTTCTATATGATATCGGGCATGTTTGTGTGTGTGTGTGTGTGTGTGTGTGTGTGCGCATGTCAGTCTGTTTAAATAGTGTAATGTTCAGTGATTGTAGCTGCTGTACCAAAGTAACTTCCTATAAAGGATCCATTAACTACCAGACGGTCGACGTTACTGACGTGGCATTCAGCTACAAATCAGATTCTCTTCCGTGTAACAAAAAGGCGGCAAGTTTCATGTTAAATCAGACGATGTTTTATTGTATGCTCGAGTGGAAAACCATTTGTTTTGTGACTGTAGTGAAGAAATCAGGTGGAGTGTGTGTTGGCTGCCACACACGGCATCATTACAGCTGCTGCTCCACAGGACGGATCAGGAGTTCTCCGATCTGAAAAAAAAAGTTATCAGATTGTGAGAAAACTGCTGATATTTTAACAGTAAAAGGACAGAAGTCAGCATCAGGAAAATTTAAAAAAAGTTATTAAAAACCACACCTGCACATGTGGAGGGGCACCAAGGACGTACACAACAGATTCTGCAATGTCCCCTGCAGTCAGATTCTGTCAGAGAAGTGAAAAGTGCTTAATTAGTTTTCTTTTCATTATATCAACGGGACTTTTAACTAACAGGGGAACACTGTTTTTACCTTTTGTTGAGAGAGTATCTGTTGGGCTAGGTTTTTGTCTTGTAAGTATCGGTCAGCAAATTCAGTCTCCACGAAACCAGGAGAAATACTCTGCAGGGAAAGTAAACTTCAGCTTTAATATTGGTGTTAATTGTGGAGCTGGAGATGGATTGTGGGAGATCTTAGGATCAGAAAGCAGGATGAATGAGTATCAACTATATTTCAAATGCAGACAGCAGTGAAGTCTTACGGTGGCTCGGATGTGGCTCTTGGCTTCATGCAGCTCCTGCCTCAGGCCCTCGGTCAGGGCGGTCACTGTGTGCTTGGTGCCAGCGTAGAAATGTGCACCAGACATAGGATGTACCACGTGTCCTGCCACGCTGTAACAGAAGATTTACCAGGTCAGAATTTACCAACATATACTGAAGTAATCTCAGGGCATAGACCGAAAAAATCCCTAATGATGAATTCTGCTGCTACTTTAAAGTCATGTTTACTGTGTTTGGTCTCAAGTTGTAACAATTAGTCACTGAATTGAATTCAACTAATGCTGGTTGGCTGATACAAGCAATTTGAGGACAAGACAGAGGATACTGGGATGGACATTTTTCACTTCTCAGGTCAATTACTTTAAAAAAAGTCATCTGCAGATTAACTACTGACTCAGATTGACAATATAAGCAAAAAGCAAAAGGTAAAATAAATCACACCATGGATGATATTTACACTAGTTGCATTCCGGTCCTTTTTGCTAGGGGAGCACGTCGGTGCAGTAGCCGTTATCTTCAACATGCTTTATAAAACAAAAAAATACAACTTGATTTAACTATTTTATCTTGCTATATGGCATGCTTAGGATCTTTTTTTAATAGGTTTTGAGTATTTGAGTAATTCGACATTTATTTTATTGTAAAGCACTTTCTAACTTTGTTAAAGTTAACAAAGTCAGCAAAGCTATCATTATTAAAAATCAAGTATTTTATTCACGTTATTTACCTAATTTATGTGCACTCGATCTTTTCAGCTCAGTCTCCACTACTGTTTTGATGCTGTATTTGCTACTCCTTTTCGACTGTTTCCACATATGATCCACTCCGGTCCGATGGACGGTGGAAATAAGACTTATATGGAGCAGAACAAACATTAGCAGATAAAGTGGAGATAACGGTACTCGAGTTGACAACTCCCTGCAGGTGTTGAGTGTTTTGCAATGCTATCCTGGACTGGATTCCTTTTGGCTGCCTCTGGTGGAGCCGACACGTCTTTTGTTTGGTCTGACATGCCACAGTTAAGTTGTGCAGAGCAGCAGGTTGAACAAGTGACTGCCAGTTAACATGTAGGACTCGGGAATAAACCAAGTTTCACTCACTCTAATAAGCTAGAACTCCAAAACTCAATGGAGATACACTCATTGAAAACAACCTGAGAGGTTTGTGTGAGAACAGCAGACAGGAAGTCCAGCAGTTCAAACAAGGAACTGTCATGGAACCACAAAGCTGCCAATGAGGACAAAAGTCCGAGCGGTGACAAATATGAAGACGGAACTGCAAACAAAAGGGCATAGGGGAAGTTTTGTTTGACTATATATTTGCACAAATCTGATTAGACAGTTAGGGCTGCACAGTGGCATAGTGGTTAGCACTTTCGCCTTGCAGCGAGAAGGTCCCTGGTTCACGTCCCAGCTCGGACCTGGGATCTTTCTGCATGGAGTTTGCATGTTCTCCCTGTGCATGCGTGGGTTTTCTCCGGGTACTCCGGCTTCCTCCCACAGTCCAAAAACATGCTGAGGTTAATTGATTATTCTAAATTGCCCGTAGGTGTGAATGTGTGAGTGATTGTGTGTCCTTGTATGGAGCCCTGCGACAGACTGGCGACCTGTCCAGGGTGTCCCCTGCCTTCGCCCGAGTCAGCTGGGATAGGCTCCAGCCCCCCCCCGCGACCCTAGTGAGGATTAAGCGGTGTATAGATAATGGATGGATGGATGATTAGACAGTTAACCGGTCATGAAAATAATCCTCACACTTTGAATGGTGATGATTTGCTGACTCAACAGAAAAGATCATCAGTAAATAAAACTGCACCTGTTCAGGTTGATGATGTGGCCGTCATCAACGTTTCTTTCCTTCATCGACTGATAAGCTTCACGTGCACAGATGGACAAGGCCAGAACGTTCACCTGGAAGATGCCGAACAGAAAGAAAGTAAAGAAAGGCACAGGTTTCATGACATTAATAGCATTAACTCTTGTTCAAATGTCTCAGTAATGAAACTGAGTTCTTACATCCAGCATGTTCCTCCAGCCGCTGGTTTTGCCGCTCAGCAGCGGGTCAGGATGAGCCAATCCAGCGTTGTTGATTAAAACATCTACGCCTTTGTGCTGCTGTTTGATAGTTGCAAACATGGCCAGGATGTCGTTCTCTTTGGTTAAATCACACTTGATCGGCACCAAAACCCCAGTGTAGCCTGCTTTCTTACATTCCGCTGCCAGCTCCTGAAATGAGAATTAAAAACATAAAAGACGTTCAGCTTCACAATCAAGTCTGTGGTTTTAGCAACCTGCCACTCAAATGCTTGATTTTGATTGAAATGTGTAGATTTGGGGAATATAAGTTTGCAAATACTGTCTTTAGCGTTTATATTTTTTTATAAGGTGAGCCTTTATTTTGGAAGATCGATCTGTCATAGCTTTTATTCATAAATTCTAAAGCAAACTGCTGATTTCAGAGAAACTCTGAACAATTTATGACAGGTTTTATCCCAGGGAATTGTCCACTGAAGGAAGTATTAGTAAGCCACTTAGGCTGCAACTAATGACTATTTTAACTTTCAATTCACTCGTCGATTATTTTCTCAATTAATCGACTACCGTAGTTGTTTCATTTATAAAATGCCAGAAAAAGGAGAAAAATGTCAAACAACATTTTTCAAATTCCAAGATAATGTCCTCAAATGACCACAAACCAAAAACATTCAGTTTGCTGTCATAGAACAGGAAAGAAATCAGAAAATATTCACATGTTTGCAGCTAAAATCAAAGGATTTAAGACTTCTTTGAGTTATTCAAATCGATTAATCGTGCAGCTCTCAGTGCATTTCATCTCTAGATCTGTTTAGTCAAACTCATTTAACTGCATTTTCTGTGTGAAATCACAGCTCTGCCTTTTTAAAGTATAACAATTATTTTGCAAAACTTTTGAGGCATTTATTGAATTAAGATTTAATAATAATCAACCAAATTTGTCAAGTTCCACACATTCACTGCACTTCTTTCAATAGTCCTTTTAAAAATGCGTTGTTTCTATCTGAGTTTCTTACTCAGTGCAATTAATCATTTGTGTTCACTTTATGTAAAATTAAGTTGTGATCTGCAGTGTTCTGCTAAACACACAAATATTTTGTTGTCTTGACATAAAACTGCAACTGTTATGATGTTCTATTTCAAGTGATGCAGGTTTGCATGGACTCAAGTATTTAAGTGTGAATATTAGTTTAGTTATGGCACAGTACAGAAATACTTCAGTGATTTTAACGCATGCTTTTAATGTCTACCTTTTGAATCATCTTTAAAAGGCTGCCTTGCCTCTAAAACGCTGAAAGTTTTTCTTTGAGTGTTTCTCTCCAAAGCAATTAAAATAATAATAATTTAGTGTCTATCAATCAGCGTCTCCTCTGTTGTAATTCTGTCCAAAGGAGAGAAAAATCTTGACTCTGATTTCTCCTGAAATCCGCAGAAATGAAGTTTTCACTTCAGTCCAAACCTGGATTTTGTCCACGTTCCTGGCGCAGCCCACCACCTTCATCCCGCAGCGGACCAGCTCTTTGGCTACGGCCGCCCCGATCCCCACCGAGGCTCCGGTCACCAGAGCCACTCTGCCCCTCCAGCGATCCATCACAGCGATACACCGGGAAGCTGCTGCAGACACACAGGAAGAAGAGAGGACGGAGAGTCTGACAGCCACGGAGCCTGAATGCAGCACGCTGGACACGGTGCGTCTCCACCACACTTAAATGCACCACTGTGCTGCGTTCAGGATCCAGGTGCACTGCAGGAAATCAGAGAACTCAGCTCTACCTGCAGATCGCTGCAAAGAATTCAAACTTTCTCTGTCTTACACGGTGTTTTCTCATGAATTATCTCCATGTTTATCCCTGTTGGCCGCAAACGTGATGCATAATTTCTTCCTTTTTGGACAAATGGCTCTTTAGTTTTAACTTTGGAAAACAAATGCCCTCTTCTTAGGGGTTAAATCAGAGCGTATCCACAGTGGTGCGTTCAGGTGCAGTATGAAGGCAGAGCAATGAAATCCAGGTCAGATGTCAACTACAACTGAATGAACTAGAACTTCATTTCTGCAGTTTGAGGTGGAATCAGAGAGCCGGAGTTCATCTTTCATAACTTTTCTAGAACTTTTATGAAAGAGAAACAGGTGAAAGTCACTGTTACAGGAGGCAACAGCTGAAAATGTATTTTTATCTGTCTCTCACACGAAGTTAAACTAATGTATTAAAGCAAATAAAAGCACAATGCAAAGTGGAAATGCAAAGTAAAACACTTCATTATTTATATTTGCTTTTTGCTATCAGATCAGTTTCTGCTGTGTCACTCTGATGCAAGCAAAAGAGGAAGGGCGTGTACGGTCACAGTTGGACTATTTACATTCAACCTCTTGTCTGTTCTAAAATAACACATCATCCATCATGTCCAATGATGCAAATACCAAAGTCAAAGAACTCATCTGACTGAACATTCCTGCTGGTTCATTCCACAATCTGACCATAAAATCATTGTTGGTCACTATATTGAATCCCAGCAGCAATAAATTGATTTTAAAATTGCATTACTTTGATATAAAGGCAGCGAAAAACATTATGTTTCGGAGGAACATTGCAGATCTTCTTGTCATAATTGAATTTTCTGTAAAGTGAACCCAAAGAATTCATGATACTGAGTAAGAAAATTAGCGCAAAACAATGCATTTCTTGACAATTAAACTTGAAGAAATGAGGATTTGTGAATCTAACGCAATGAATTCAAAGATCAGAACTTGTTGAATTAACCTAAAAAGACTATGTAAAGCTCTTAAGAGTTGTGTTTGTGTCACATAAACACAGCTTTAATGTGCACACTAACACAAAAAATTGCATCATGCATGATAACATAAAAACACTCCCACTGACATTGCAAAATAAATGTGAGTAGAGGCTACCTTCAACCAGAAAACAATAAAATGAGTAAACAGAGATAAAATAAACAGAGAATTAATCTCTTGGTTGTCAGCTATCAAATTAATCATCAACTATTTTAATAATCAACCAACTATGTGGAGAATTTTTTTAAATGATCTGATTCCAGCACCTTAAATGTGAATATTTTCTGACTTCTTTCCTCCTCTATGACAGAAAACTGAACATCTTTAGTTGATAATTTCCTGGGATTTAATCTGTAATAAATTGTCCAGAGTTTCAATGAAATCAACAGTTTTCTGAGAAATTTCTCCCAAAACACACAATAAAACTTCACCCCTCAAAATAAAGACTTGTTTCATCAAAAACTATAAATACTAAACAGTTATACTAACAGTTATTTTAAAAATGGTGTTTGGAGACTTTCTCCAAATCTACTAATATGTAGTTCTGTTAATGTCAAAGTCAAGTTCAAAGTTTATTGTGAAGTCGACGGTTGTGATTTTTTATTCTGATTTCAGAGTGCAGGTTGACTGGTTCACAGTATTTAAGGTGGTTAAAAACATGTTTTGTTGTGCACAAGAAGCAATGATTTCATGTGATGTTTGGGGTGTGAATGCATGAAGCTTTATATATTTTTTGACTTTTCTGCTCGGTGTTTTGCAGGTGGGCGTTCCTGAAAGAAATGATGATGATGGAGACATCTTCAGCATGGACAGGTGCAGTTTTATTTACTGTTCAGGTACAAGATCGTACAATGGACTTGTCCTGTTTTAACAGGTATCTGTTGTAAATAATAAAATGATCACCGTTAAAATTTCAGTTGCAACTAGAATTTGAAAATGTTTTGCAGGAAAGTCTGGTGTAGCTACAAACGTATATGATGTCTCTGTTCCACTCTAGTGATCCAACATGCACAATGTTTATTTAATCTTTCCTCCCTTTGACTTAATACCTGCTGTGAAAAAGCTCTACAGAGTTCAGGATTTCCTCATCACGCTGGAATTCCAACATTTAGGAAGCGAAATAATGGATCACCTATTACTGGAGCCGACTAGGGCCACTAATCAAGATTTTCATTTCTGGTTAATTGTTGAATCAAAGTTGTACAAATATAGTTAAACAAAACTTCCTTTGCATCAAACAGCAATGGGAATATGTGCGGGGAAAGAAGAACATTCACTGGAGCAAAAAAAAGGTCATCTCAAAGGTAAATCTGAGCACAAATTGATAAAAATCATTTGGCCTTTTACTTTTTTGATGCAGTGGATGCTGTCTGTACTGTAAAACGAGGACATCAGAGGACTAAAGTTCAGCGTTCAACCCAGTCATCTCCACTGTATTAACAGAAAAACTCCTTGTATTGAACACTGCCACACCTCAGCATTGTGCTCTCAGTCTCATGCTGTACAGACTCGACAGCTACAACTGAGCTGCAGCAAATGGAATAATTCAGGGCGTCCTTATCAGAGAATGAAGTCCCTCTGTCTGTGTTTGAGTGAGAGGGACTTCATTCTCTGAAAACAACGCCCTTGTGTCTTTACATAGCAGCTTTTCGGTTCTCAGTTAATGCTGTATTTATGCTCAAAATCCTTGGTCCTTTCATCCAAATCTGTTGGTCTGTTTTTGTGTAATGTTGCTGACAGACAGACAGATGGATTAACAGACAAACGTACGCTGATTGTCACATAACTCTGCCGCGTTCTTTGGTGGAGTAATGAGAGTAAATAAATATCACTAAATAGCAGCATTTACAGTGTGTGTGCAAAGTGACAGGGTTACTGACGTAGGTGTTTTACATTGTAACGTTCAGGTATGTGATTGATATGTTTGATATCTTTTTTTCGTGTTTAATTTAGATGATTTACAGATATGTTTTGTTAATTTAAAAAAAGTTAACTCCTTTCAAAATATTCCATGGGCTACAAGCTATAAAATGCGACCTTCATGAAATGCATCATTAACATTTCAGTAATGATGTAGGGCAACAGTCACTTTTTGGCAAGTTGAGAACTACTTTATAGACATCAAACCTATAAAAGAACACATATGGAACTATGTTGTAAACAAAAAAGTGTTGGTCTTCAGTATTCATTTACAATATAGAATAACACAAATAAATAAAAAGCATGGAATGAGGTGTGTCCAAACTTTTGACTGGCAGCGTCCATTATTAATCCCCGAGGGAAAATTTGTTTCCTATGGCAGAAAGAGCACAGTCCCTACCACCACAACACAGATAAATCAGTAAAAATGTACAAACCTTTTATGAACAAGGTGAAAAATCAGGAAAATTACTGGCATGACAGATTAAACAATTGGAATCCAAAGCACTAATAACCAGTATCATAAATAATGGACGGGTAGTTGTAGATCCGGTAGAAATTAATAGTGCCTTTAGAGATTATTTCGAAAAATTGTGTGATACAAAAACCAAAAGTGACTAAACCAAACTGAATGGGTTTTAAGGTAGATTATCTATACCATGCATTCTAAATGAAAACAGGGAGATTCTGGAGGCTGAAATTAGTCGAGAAGAAATTGGACAGGCCATTGATATTAAGTCAGGGAAAAGAACAGGACCACATGGTTTTCCAGTTGACTTCTATAAAAGATTTAAAAACAAATTAATAAAACCAGTTCTGGAAATGATCCTAGAAACATTTCAAAATGCTAATTTACCACCATATACGAATAATGCCACAATCATATTATTACCTAAACCAGGTAAACCCTCCAATAAATGTGAAAACATGAGACCAAAAAGCCTTTTAAACTCTAATCTTAAAATTCTTTGTAAAATCTGAGCTGAACTCTTCCAAGATATATTACCAAATATTATTGATTGAGATCAGAATGGCTTCATAACAGGAAGACAAGGCTCACATAATGTAAGAAGAGTACTTGATGTCATTCATTTCAGTAAAGCCACACGGACACAGCTCTCCTGTCATTGAATGCTGAAAAGGCCTTTGATAATGAACCACCATGGATGGCCTTACCTCTTTGAAATTTTCCAAAAGTTTAGACTTGGAAATAATTTTATAAAATTAGTCAAGACAATATACAATAATGCTACAGCAGAAATCTTCACCAATAGGAACATCTCAAAATCAATAAAAATCAATAAAGGCTGTCCACTTCGGGCTTACTGTTCACTACGGCAACTGAACCTTTAGCGATGGCAATATGTCTACACTCACAACTGTATGGAATAAAAGTAGGACCAACAGAACACTGAATTTCCCTTTATGCTGACCACATAGTTCTATTCTTGTCAAATCTGAAAAAACAATTCCAACCTTTGGTGATGTATCAGGATATGAAATAAATAAAACAAAATCTTCAATATTATTGCTCAGTAAGACTCAGAGAAAACATCCAGCCCAATTCAATGTTGTAGAACAGTTCAAATATGTAGGAATTCAAGTCCTGCCAAGGCTAGAACATGTCACTAATGCCAGTTATGACTCCTTAATGACAGATGTTAATGAGTCACTTCAAAGATGAAAGTCATTACCAATGACAATGGTAGGGAGAATTAATATAGTTAATTAAAAGTAATGTCTTACCAAAAGTACTTATTCCAAAATATCCCTTTGCCACAACCTTCAGATTTATATTTCCCAACAACTGATCCCCCTCATTTTACTGAAATGGAGTCTCTGAACTTGTCTTTCCCTTATTTATATATTCAGACTCGGCTAAAAATTACAGAAACAAGATAAAAATCCAATTATAAAACACGTGATCAAGATATGGTGTGATGTTAATACTTAAAAGAGCCACATTCACTGTCACAATTTAGCCCAATATGGGGAAAGAACCACTTTAAACCAGGTAGAGCAGATGCAGCATTTCAATTATGGAATTCAAAAAAATTCGACTTGTTTCTGCCACATTCAAATACCATAATGTCTTTTGAAGAGCTGAGGATTAAATTTAATCTCAATAAAACACACTTTTTAAAATACCTTCAGCTTAGAGATTTTATTAGATCAAACCAAAATAATGCTCACAGTCGACCTACTTATTCACCTTTGGAAAAAAAATTATTAAAGACAGTATAAGAAAAGATATCACTTCAGAGTTGTAAAATTTTTTGACACTTTCCTCGTCTGAAAACTCACATAAGAGGCTGAATGCCTGGAAAGAAGACGTCCAAATTGAAGTTTCAGAGAAACAGTGGGAAATGGAGCGTCCAGGAGCTTAAGCCAAATCAATAAATGCACGTCTTAAATTGATTATATTGGGTTAATGTGGATGTATGTTACACCTGTGGAACAAAACAGATATAATAAAAATATACCAGACACATGTACAAAATGTATGGACAGAAAAGGAACCCTATTTAATTGTTGATGGCAATGTAAAAAAAATGTTTTGGGAAGAGGTGAGACTAACAAATGAAAGAATAATTTCAAAACAAATCACATTGAACCCTAAGCTGTTTTTGTTGGGTCTATATCCAGAATAACATAACTCCAGTAAAAGTGAAAGAACATTCATAGACCTCAGCCTGCTTAATGCAAATAAAAAAAAAATATGCATTGCATTACTCTGGAAAAAGACTCATGGACCAGTTGTGACTGAAAAAAAACTACTGTGGAAAAAAAAGTGCAGTAAATAAAATTAAACAATAAAAACAATATAAAAAGCAAAATGTCCCATTTAAATGATGTACAAATGTTAGTGTTTTATAGAACAAATAGTGTCCAGGAGTGCAAGAGTATAAAAAGGAGTGCAATTTCAAATTAAAGTTAACAGACTGACATCTTTTCAAAGATAAAGAGACTTAGTACAAAGAAATTGTCTGGAAGAACACGACAATTAGCAGCAGTGCAAATAAGAAGAAAAACAGATAAAAATACTCTTAAAAAATAAAAAGAATCAAAGTACTATATACAAAATAAAGTGGCCAGTGTTGAAGTAGAGTGTTTTCATGAGTCAAAACTGGGGAAGTGTGGACTGCAAGAATCTTCTTGGAACAGAGCTGAGTTCTCTGATTTCCTGCAGTGCACCTGGATCCTGAACGCAGCACAGTGG
>CM049584.1:32827210-32935246 GCA_027123335.1 Amphiprion clarkii | reverse complement strand
CGCCGCCGCCGCCGCCACAATGTTTTTCATTCTAAATCACCTCTATTTTACTGAAAACCTCTTGGAAGCCCCCCTGAAGATTGTATACCGAGCATTTTCAGCTGAAATCAAAATTTGCTGTTGCCATGCCTGAAAACATAAAATGTCCAATAAGATATGTAAAATGAATAAAACCAGGTGCAAAAGTGACAGTAAAAACACTCAAAATGTACAAAAAGGAATGCAAAGTAACAAAGATAACACTCAGAATGTCCAAAATAAGGTACAAAAGAGAACCACGCGGAGATGAAAATTACTAAAATGTCCAAAAAACGATCCAAAATAACTACGAAGACACTAAAAATGTCCAAAACAAGACCCAAAACTACCCCTGAGAGGCAGTAAATAACATTAAATGACCAAAACGAGATGAAAAATTGAATGAAGATGAAAAAATTATTAAAAACCCTTCAGAATGTCAAATAGAAGAAAAAAAATCCAGAAAAAAATACTAAATGACCAAAAACACACAAAATGTCCAAAACAAGGCAGAAAATGACTCAAAAATAATGCAAAATTGCCAAAAAGAGACTAAAAATGACCAAAATAATGTTCAAAATGACCCCACAGAGAAACGCAATGAAAAAGACAAACGTAGGTTGAGGTAAATGGCTAAAATGTATAAAAGCAGATCCAAAATGACAAAAACTGTGCTCAAAATGACTAAAAGGAGACACAAGATGTTCAAAAGAAATAGAAAATGACTAAAAATCCAGACCTTCCAGAAGTGAAGCCTCCAGATGTTGGAGTATTTCATGTCTTTTTTGGTCATTTTTTGTCAATTTTTGATCATTTTGGTCATTTCATGTCTCTTTTTCATAATTTGATGTCTTTTTGGTTATCTCATCTGACTTTTAGGTCATTTTGCATCACTTTTTGGGTATTCCATATCTCTTTTTTGGTCATTTTGTGTCTCTTTGGTGATGTCATGTCTTTTTTGTAATTTTATATAACTTTGTTGTAAATTTATGTGACTTTTAGGCAATTTTATGTGAGTTTTTGGTAATTTGGCATCATCTTTTGGTTATTTAATTTCTCTTTTTGCCCATTTTGTTTCTCTCTTTGGTCATTTCATGTACCTTTCCTTTGACCATAATATTTTTTCAGTTATCTCCAAACTTAAACTTCATCTGTGATGTATGCAACAGTAACAAAACAGACATTGTGCCTTCTAATACTCATACCGATTACACAGTTTCCAAATTCAATTAAAGTCAAATTGTCTCGAGACGCTTTACAGAACCCATATGCCTGACCCCCCAGAGCAGCCCTATGGAGACAGTGGCAGGAAAACACCCTTTAACAGGGAAAAAAAAAAAAAAACCTCAAGCAGAACCCAGGTCTTTATGTGGGGGGACCCATCTGCCTGCTGGCTGGACGGGTTGAGAAGGACAGAAGAGGTAGAGAAGTGCAGGCAGAATTGTAATATGATAGCAATTTATTTGTGTTGTGTTCATTATTGATGCCCTTAACCCTTCCATGCATAGAGGTCATGACAGTGTGCAGCTCTTCTAAAGCTGTTTTCTTGTATGTGCATGAGTTTTGATGGGATAGTTGGACATCAGCCACTACAGTGGATCCTATTGCATCATTTCTTCCACTGCCAGTGATTGGCTAGCCATTGCAAATTCTTTAAAAAAAAAAAAAAAAAAGAAAAAGAAAGAGTCAAACCAAGGTGGCCGACAGGCAGCCAGGAACACCAAGTAGCTCATTTTGTTTTGTTCAAACCTTCTATAAAAAGAGACCTTTGCAGGAAAGAAAAATATGGTGACATCGAGGAACATCTAAGGAGTCATGCAATTGCAAAATTTTCCAAGTATTGATGTTATATTGGGAGGCAATTATGATTAATCTCATGTCTACTAAAGTGCACATCATGCATCACCAGCTATATTTCTAGTACAATTCATTGGCCACAATTAGGCTCTTACTGCTGCTGTTCTTGAAAATATGTCATCTGCAGGAACTTATTGTGGCTGTAAATAAGCTTTTTAGTGCTTTTAGACAGTAACTTGAAGTTATTGTATGTATTTCTATTTTGTAGAGCTCAGCAGCAGGGCATCATAGACAGGCCGACAGGATAGTAGAGGAATTACCACAGTCAAGTGAGAAGGATGACGCTAGTAGAAGTGAGGAGGTATGGCTACGAGAAAGGGAAGGATTAGTAAATACTAGTAGTAATTATTCGTCCGTAAGAACCTCAAATTTGTTATTTTTAACTGCTCTAAGCCTCAAGCAGAGAAAATATAAACGTCCTCTTTGGTATTATCTGAACACGACATCATCACGATTTACTCTAATGAAGCTGGTCGAGTTTTGAGGAAAACACTTTAAATGAACAAGTCAAGTATATTCTAACCACCTGGAGCCTGATGTGCATCAAGAAACATGATGTTTCTTGATGCACATCAGGTGCTGCTGATCTGATCTGATGTTCAGCCACTGAGTGTCTCTGTAGCTCCACTCAGGTAGAAAGCTCTGAGTTCACAGCATCAGTGTCTGAATGAAGATACGACAGCAGATCAATCCTGTCTAACATCCTACTTCTGTTTCCTCTCACCTCAAACTCCCCGACGTTGCTCCATCTGACGAGCAGAGTCCCTTCAAAAAGTTCACATTTAGTGCCAAAAATATTCATTCAAAGATGAAGAAACCATGAAAAGATAGATAAAACTACGTGAAGGTTAAATAAACTGCAGCGGTGCGGCGTGTGTGTTGGTGGTCTGATCCCGCAGGTGTATCTGAGTGGAACGTACCACCTGCTCAGGTCAGCGGGGGGGGGACACAGAGATACAAAAGTTAAAAATCCTGGCTCTAAACCTCGTCCACTTTATGTCACATGAGTGCATCTACATCAGCATATCATTTAATTTAATGTAGATGAGTTTTACTGCTCCAATCACAGCCTGACCTGCTGCGGACATCACCTGTTCACCTGGAGCTCACCTGTTCACCGGACCGCAGTAACAAACTGGAGAAGAACTGAGTGGATCATGGATCAAATAATAATTCAGTGGAATCTTTACTGCAGTAACACATTTTCTTCACCATCATATTATCTGAAAACTAAAAGACTCTCCTCAGTGAAGCAGCTCCTGGTTTATAAATCAAAACGCTGGAAAACACAGAGAAATACTAAAAGATCATTTTATTAAAACCAACAGAAGCTGGAAGAGGATTTTTTTTTTTAAAGGCTTTTGTTGCATAAATTCTGCAGCTTCCTGTTGTTGTTGTGGGAACAAGGTTTGACAAAATCGGACTTTCTGAGTGTAAACTGACTCAACAAAACCTGAACTCCAGTCAGAGAGAACAGGTTCCATTAGATTAGATTCTTTATTGTCAGTGGAAAAACAAACATTTTTACTGCCCAAAACACCACAACACGAGTAAACTTGTTTTATGGCCCAACAAAGACAAAAACACACACAAAAAACTCTTACATTTCATTTTCTTTCAGATTGTGTGCTGTTTAGAATCAAAATGAAAATAGAAAATAAAAATCTGTTTCAGTCCAATATGTTACTAAAACATTTCACAAATACTCCAAACACTGATAAGAACATTTCATAAATCTCACGTTTAGGTCGGATATTGTCCATTTATAAAGGAACCACAGAAAAGTGGGAAATATAAAATAGAAATAATTTTAAAGAAGTGATAAAAAGCCCTCATTTCACACACATACACACTTATAACGACCAGAATTATCACCAGAAGGACTCAATCATCAGCCAGAAACGTTAAAAACAGAAAGAATTCATTAGTTTTCTTTCCATCAGAGAAAATTAAGCATATTTAGGCTTAAAGTCTTGTGAAATTACTCATCTGTTACATAGCTGAGCTGAGGATTGTGGGTAAAAATAATTAAATCTAGAGGAACCAAAAAGTTTTTCTCTCTTATTTGATTTTAACATTGAATTATGGTCAATTTATTTGGGGTTTTTAGACCAAAATGTACCAAAAGGGGACTCTTTGACAAAAAAGAGTCTTTTTTGTTTGCATCAAACAAACATTTAATTTCTTGTCAGTCTAAAATTTTCCAAAATAATGTGAAGTTTTTCCATTTTATTGCTTTTGACCCTGAATTATGGTCAATTTGATTTGGATTTTGGACAAGATTTATCATTTTTCATTTTTATTTGTTAACTAAGTTTCATAAAAATGTCATGTGACTCTTCTTCTGCATAAACAGACCAATCACGTGCAGCCAACCAGTCAGTCAATCAGTTGTTATGATGAAGAGCTGTGAGGAAAATAAAATTTCTTTTCAATAAAAACAACTCGGCCTCTGAAAATGAAACGCTGTTAGAAAACCGATGCTCGTAGTTCATATCTTTATTTTTCTCTCTGTGACTCTTATTTCTATCTGACAGCTGCACATTGGAGCTCTGAAACCTAAAAATGCATTCATTTAAACATGAAGCTCAACATTTAGGTCTGAAACTGTCCGTCTATGAAGGAAATCTCTTCAGTTTTCAGGACAAACCTATAAAAAAAAAGAATGTTCCTGAGTTTTCTCTGTGATAAAAACCAACAGACAGATTCATCTTCTGTCTGTTAGCAGCAGAACTCTGATCAGCAACAAACATGAAAACACTTTTATACGTTTTCTGCAACTCAAAGCTTGTTAGTTTCCATGGCAACCACTAGAATGCAAATCGTCAGGTTTGCTGAAAAAAACTGAGAACTGAGAATCTGAATCAAGCTGGTTAAAGGGAGATTCTGAACAGAACCTGGACCGGTTAGCTGCACAGCATCTGTTACCATGGAGATATAGCGCCACAGCATCTGTTACCATGGAGATATAGCTCCACAGCATCTGTTACCATGGAGATATAGTGCCACAGCATCTGTTACCATGGAGCTATAGCTCCACAGCATCCGTTACCATGGAGATCTACATCCACAGCCTCCGTTACCATGGAGATCTAGCTCCACAGCATCTGTTGGCATGGAGATCCATCAGGTTCATCAGATAAAACCTTCCTTTTTGACAAATCTTATAGTTAGGGCTGACTGGGGGACCCTGAGGGGGTCAGCTGGAGTCTTCCTCTTGGACGTCCCTTAGTTCTGCCCTAGTTCTGCTGCTATAGGTCTAGGCTGCTGGAGGACCTCTCTGGATGCACTGAGCCCTTCTCTATCTAGCATTATATTTAATATATATATACCATTATTGCATTACACTCACTCTGTTTCTCCCTGTGTCCTTTCTCCGAGTGTCCCTGATCCCAGAGCTGGATGCTTCAGATCTGTGGTGGTTCTCCCACCAACTGGCCTAATCTCCATCTGTGGGATGCTGCTGCTGACCTTCCTCCAGCCCACTGCTTCCAGCTGCCCATTTCCATCAATCTACTCTGCATCACCCTCACTATACTTGATTTGCTCGTGTACATGTTTTTGAATTTACCACCAGCTATATATGTAGTATATTTAATGCCAGAGCCGTACACCATAGCAGTAAACTATAATCAGTTTCCATGTTAGTTGTACTTTGCATGTATCATCTGTCTGATCATGCATGTATTAAACTGTGTGTTTTATGGTCCTTGTCGTCCCCCCCCCCCCCTTGCTCTGGGGGTTCAGGCATATGGGTTCCTGTAAAGCGTCTTGAGACAATTTGACTGTAATTGGCGCTATATAAATAAAATTGAATGGAATTGAATCCTGCTAAGCTCATTGATCTCCCACCATAGTTCAAGTTGTGATGATCTAGAAAACCAAAGGTTCTGGAGAAAACTTCAGGTTTAATTCTGGGTTTTTAATTCTGTGATATTTCCTCTGTCACCATGGTAACTGATGCTGCACACCTGACCCGCTGTGCATCAGGTGAGGTTTCAGATATCAGCGTATTAAATCAGCTCTCTGGGAAAGAATCAGTGTTTTATTTTCTAAACCCTCAGAGAGTCTCCTGGGAGGACGGGAGTTTGTGGAGTTAGTTTAAACCTTCTTCTGTCCCTGAGGAGCATCGATGTGAGAAACGGAGATCCTCAGAGGACAGAAAATCACTGTTTATGTTTCCTGTTGACTGCAAGAAATTCTAAAGTTAATTCACTGTTCTGTGGCGCTTTACGGAGCAAAATAATAATAAAACAGATTCAGATACAAATGCAGTAAACTTAGAGTAAACCTGAAAACATCATTCTGATTAGAATCACTGAGAGCTTCTAAATGTTAAAAACCTGTTTTATTGTTTAACCTTCCTCATCGTCATCGTCTGTTTTCTGTCTTGTTGCTTTAAAAACAGAATCTGTCTGAACAGAGGAGGCGTTTATCCATTAAACCTCTGCTGATGTTTCCCTCTGATGATGGACAGGATCTTCGTTAGCGCCAACGACTCCACACCTCGAATGAATCCTCCATCAGACGGAGGTCAGAGGTCGGCGGAGCCCGAGGTCTCGTCCTCTATCACGGCTTCATTATTCTGATCATCTGAAAAGAGCCGAGGAAACTCCAGCCTCTCTCAGCATGAGTTTACAGAACAACACACAGGTAGTTATCTGTAGTTTACCTTCGTACTCGCGAGAAGCCGACACAGTGCAGGACTCTGCTGTGAAGGTGGAGACATGCGGCCGGGGCGTATTTGTGACAATAACAAAAAAAAAACAAACCCAAAAATAAGACAGAAATTTGAAGGAGCAGCAGATGGGATTTAGGAATGGCGGCCCGCTGCTGCTGAATGAATGTAGAGGAAACACTGGTTTAGTATGTCGTCCAAAATGTCATAGTCTTTCTATGAAGCATGGAAACATCTGACCACAGGTGGAGCTCCGTCCTACTCCTGCTATCCTGGAAGACGTCTCAGGTACAAAAACCCATCAGAAGGATGAAGGACGCTGCTGGATGAAGCTATGAGAGAAGATGTGGAACAGATTTCTGCACACATGACGCTTAAAATATACAAACTATGGAAGAAGGACTGAAAGATGTTTTTAAAATAAATCACTCATTCACATTTATACATCATTCTGTATCTGTTGTTACGTTCCTGATATGGAGATTCAGGACATCTTATGTTTTTTGTCACACGTTTTTAACACTTTACAGCATCTGCGCATGTTAAAGAACTGATCTGAGTCCCGTCCAAAAAAAAAGTCCCACTCTAAAATTTCATTGGACCGCCTTTAGCTCATTTCGATTAGCTTCTTCAATGTCACAGCATTTATTTCTGTCCAGAGATGCATTCATTTTCTACAGAGATCTTATAGTGAAGATGGGAGAATCAAAGTCTTCTCCAGAACATCCCAAAGGTCCTCAGTGGTTCTGAGGTCTGGACTCTGTGGAGGACAATCCATCTCATGCTCCCTGATCCACTCATTCTCAATGTGACCCCATGAATCCTTATCGTCATCTAGGAACATGAAGAAAACCTCCACTGATGGAAAGACCTGGTCATTCAATATCTTCAGGCATCAGCTGACCTCATTCTTTGGGAACATAATGTTGGTGAACCTGACCAACCCCAGATCATAACCCTAACCTCCACTAGCCATGATGAGAGCATCACGTCATCTGCCTCTCTTCTTACCCTGATGGACCAATCTGATGGTTTATCCTCGACTCCTCTGGACTCTATACCTACCATCAGGCATGGAGGTGGCAGTATCATTATCATACCAATTTAACTGACTCAAGTCTGAGACACAAAGACCACAAATGGAGCTGAACGGCACCAATTCTGGTGCCGTTCAGCTCCATTTGTGGTCTTTCTGACTTGGTTCTTCAGGTTCTTGATGGGTTTAAGTCAGGACGTTGGGGAGACCAGTCTAGAACCTTCATTCTAGCCTAATGGAACCATTTCTTTACCACGTCTGATGTGTGTTTGGCCTCATTGTCTGGTTGAAACTTCCAACTGTGTCCAAGATCAACCTTCTGCTGATGGTTTTAGGTTCTCCTGAAGAACATGGAGGTAATCCTCCTTCTTCATTATTCCATTTACTTTGTGTAAAGCTTCAGTTCCACAGAGCATGATACTGCCACCACCATGCTTGGTGGTAGGTTTGGTGTTCTTGGGGTGAAAAAAAGTACAAGATCTGCCTAAGACAGTCTGAAACCAGTCCTCAAAAAGTCTTAAACCAGAACCAGAATCAAATCTGAACTACTCCTAAAAAAGTCCAAGACATTGTAGAACCAGTCCTGAACCAGTCCTAAACCAGTCCTTAAAAGGTCTAAAACCAGGACCAGAATCAAACCTAAACCAGTCCAAAAAACATTCAGAACCAGTCAGAATCCAGTCTGAAACCAGTCCTAAAAAAGTCAAAAAAACAACACAAAGTCGTTACCAAATCCAAACCTAAACTACTGCCCCCATCCCTGTGGAACAGGGTACATCTGGACTCATCAGACCACATGACCTCCAGAATCCAATCTTTATGCTCCACAGCAAACTGAAGCCTTTTTTTCTGATCATCCACTGATCAGTGGTTTTCTTAGAACTACAGCTGTTTAGTCCCAGTCCTCTGAGTTCCCTTCATGTGGAAATGTTCTTCCTTTCACTAACAAATAGCCATGAGTTCGACTGGTGGTTTCCTACGATCATCTAAGAGTTCCTGGAGATGATGGTTCTCCACTATCCTTCAGGTTCTAATGATGAGTTGGTCGGTTCCTAACCTGATTTTAGTCATTTCATCTCCTCAGTTGTTTTCTTTGCTTGATGCAGGCCAATAATTTGACCCTTCTGAGACAGATGAACATCCTTCCATGACCACAGGACATGTCCTCCTACATGGTTGGTTAGAAATGAGAATCAGCTCGAGTTAATTTGCTTGTGTAAATAGTATTAAAAATATTTTAATTAGGAGTGGGTTCTCGAGTGTAAACAGAGCTGCTCTATCTATCTATCTATCTATCTATCTATCTATCTATCTATCTATCTATCTATCTATCTATCTATCTATCTATCTATCTATCTATCTATCTATACTCTATCTATCTATCTATCTATCTATCTATCTATCTATCTATCTATCTATCTATCTATCTATCTATCTATCTGTTTTCTAGTTTCAGGCTGTAGGTTGAACGTGTCTTCCTGTCCGTGAGTTTTTCTCTCTATTTCTTCTCGTTCATCTTTTCCGGTTAGCGTTGTGTATCAGTTAGTTCCTCTTTGCCGTATTGAACCGAAACATCCCAGAACTCAGCTGGAGACAAATAGAATAAACTGGGAGTGGATTGTGTTCAAAGCTGAGCAGACAGTCGGACTCCCTGTAGGAACATTCGAGGACGAATTCCTCTTCAGGAACCTAAACGTCACGTCGTGTCTCCAAAACATTCCTACAGCTTTTTGTGATGTTTCCACTCCCGCTGCATGTTGGGAATTAGGGAGATGAGATGAAAAAGCAGCTGGGTTTTCATCCGCGGCGCTTTGTTTCATCAGCCGTCCGTCAGGGCGATGATGAAAGCCTCTCGTTATGCCGGCAGTGGACGACGGACGCTGTCAGATCTAAATTCCACATCAGACCTCCTCGCTGAGACGGACAGCCAGAGGTTATTAGAAGGAGCTCCAGGTTACAGCACCTCCACACTCGGCAGCGCTGCCTCTGATCTATCATTCATGGGAGCTCATTTAAAATAGCGTGAAATATTTAAAGTTGGCTGCTTCGGCCTCAGAGGTCCACGACTGACCTCTCTGCTCTTATTACTGCAGGAGGAACCAGATGAAACCAGCAGAGGAGGAACTGATATGAGCTCCACCACCATCATCATCATCACCTTCATCACGGTAGCCAGAAATCCATCCATCCATCCATTATCTATACACCGCTTAATCCTCACTAGGGTCGCAGGGGGGTGGAGCCTATCCCAGCTGACTCAGGTGAAGGCAGGGGACACCCTAGACAGGTCGCCAGTCTGTCGCAGGGCTACATACAAAGACAAACAATCACTCTCACATTCACACCTACGGGCAATTTAGAATAATCAATTAACCTCAGCATATTTTTGGACTGTGGGAGGAAGCCGGAGTACCTGGAGAAAACCCACGCATGCACAGGGAGAACATGCAAACTCCATGCAGAAAGATCCCGGGAAAGCCGGGACGCGAACCAGGGATCTTCTCGCTGCAAGGCGAAAGTGCTAACCACTACGCCACTGTGCAGCCCGTAGCCAGAAATGTGTTGATAAAAGACGAGCATGCATGGGTCTAGAAAATGTCAGGAAACGGAGAAAAATGTAAAATAACAAAATTAGAGACATTTTTAAAGCACGAATGAACATTTTTCAGTATTTTCTGACATTCAATACACAAATGAAGCTGTAAAGGACCATTATTCTGAGCGAAAACTATCGTTTTCTTGAATAATTATTTGGTAAAACCAGTTTTCCCCGTTAATCCTTCAGTTGTTTGGTCTGCAAAACATCAGAAAACAGTGAAAAATGTCCGTCAGTATTTCCTAAACCCAAAGATTGGAGACATTTTTAAAGCAAAAACCATCATTTCTCATTATTTTCTGACATTTAATCGACAAATATTGCTGTAAATGGTGGTTATTATTTAAACTAGAGCTAAAACTCTCATTTTCTTATTATTTTATGACATTTTATCGACAGAAATGAGCTCAAACTGATGACTTTCAAAATTACAGCTGAAACTAACATTCTGCCGTCACAGAAGAGGAAAAAAGCAGAAATAAATACAAGCTTCGGTCAGCTTCGGTTTCTTCATTCTAAGAAATACACACTTAAAGTTAAATTAATGCTCTACAGTCACCTATTAGTAATTTGAATGAACCCTCCTTTTATGTTGTGGACCAAATTGACCCATTTTAAAATAAAAAAAATCTTTTAAAAATAGTATTTTTTCAGTGTGAAACTTCTGCTCTGCTTAATCAGTGTAAACAACATCTAAAATGAAAACGGTTCATTTCACGTTTGCACCGTGAACAGAAGACATGCCTCGTGTTTATCAACTCTATAAAAGGAAAAAAAATCAAAACGTACAGTTGAATTTTAAAAAAATCAATGTCATGTAAAACTTGTATTGAGGTAGAACCTGAAATGATTCTCCAACAGTCTTGAATGAGGTCCCAGAGATGCTGAGCTCTTGTTGGTCCTTTTCCTTCACTCTGAGGTGCATCTCATCCCAAACATCTGGACTGGGTTTAGGTCAGGTGACTGTGGAGGCCAGGTCATCTCCATCATCTCCTTCTTGGTCAGATAGTCCTTCCACAGCCTGGAGGTGTGTTTTGGCTCATTGTCCTGAACTTCAGTACATCCTACCCTCTAACACTACATTTATACCATCTAATACTACATTTACCCTCTATTAATACATTTATACCATCTAATACTACATTTACCCTCTATTACTACATTTAGTAGGGTCCGTCCGTCTCGAGAGATGATGGTGTGTGCCTCGGTCAAACGTCCTTTCCTTCTCTGTCGCCTTTCCTCATTTTTCTCCCTTCTCCGTTGTTCAGCCAGCTTGATTCCTTGCTGGACTGTCTGTCTCCAGACCGGCCGGTCTGGAGCTAGAAGCTCCCAGGTGTCCACGTCAATGCTGGTGCACTTCATGTCCCTCTTACAGACATCCTTGTACCGGAGATAGGGTCTGCCGATCTTCCTCTTGCCTTGAGCCAGTTCACTGTAGAGTAGGTCCTTGGGAATACGGCCATCTGGCATCCTGTTCACATGACCCAGCCATCTAAGTCTGCGTCGCATAAGCAGTGTCTGGATGCTGCACATCTTGGCCAGTCGGAGTACCTCATTGTTGGTGACCTTGTCTTGCCACTTGATGTGCAGTATGTGCCTGATAGAGCGGAGGTGGAAGCTGTTCAACTGCTGTTCTTGGCTGGCATAAGTTGTCCAAGATTCACTGCCATAG
This sequence comes from Amphiprion clarkii, assembly GCA_027123335.1. NCBI lineage: Eukaryota > Metazoa > Chordata > Actinopteri > Pomacentridae > Amphiprion > Amphiprion clarkii. Next base: position 32,923,389 of record CM049584.1, on the reverse strand, counting down.
AGGAGTGTGCTCACCACGCAGACCTCATATATCCGAACCTTAGTGTTGATGGTCAGTTTCTTGTTGGTCCACACTCGTTTGGAAAGCCTTGCCATAGTGGCAGTGGCCTTTGCAATACGAGTGTTCAGCTCAGCATCCAGGGTGGAACTAGATGTAATTGTAGACCCAAGATAGGTAAAACTGTCAACAACTTCTAGGTCTGAACCATTGATGAGGATGGATGGCGGCGTGTCTACTCCTTGGCATAGTACTTTCGTCTTCTTGATGCTGATGACCAAGCCAAACTCATCACAGGCCTCGGAGAATCGGTCCATGAGGGTTTGTAGGTCCTGCTCATTGTGCGTGACTAGTGCTGCATCATCAGCAAACAGGCTGCCTAACGGGGCTCCACTCCGGATTTTCTGACAGGGTTGACTCTCAAGGCTGCCATTGGGGTGTCAGAGAGGGACCTTCTTCTGGCTGACGTTGGGGTGTCAGTGAGGGACCTTCTTCCGTCTACTATTTAAGCCATAGTTGGCACCCTAAACAGGTGCTACCCCTCCGGGTCAGAGAGGACCCGGGAGCAACGGTAACAAGGGGGTAGCTCCACCTTCCCCCGACTCAGACGGAGTCTTACCACCGGATGCAGTTTTGCGTCTTACCCAGGACTACATTTAGTACATTTATACCATCTAATACTACATTTGCCCTCTATTACTACATTTATACCATCTAATACTACATTTCCCCCCTCTAATACTACATTTATACCATCTAATACTACATTTACCCTCTATTACTACATTTATACAATCTAATACTACATTTATACCCTCTAGTACTACATTTGCAGAATGAGTCTGTGTTGATTTAACTAACTGTAATATATTGAAATGTGTATTATTGTCTTTTCTAATGTATGTTTTCTACACTTTGAAGGCTTTTTTCATGCAATTTTATGGCGTTAAAATAACATGAAAAATGGTTAAAGTTTGTATTCCAGGTTGAAACAATAAATCCCAGTAAAATCTACATCCCATTCACTGACATCATGTCGAGAATGAAGCTTTTCTTTATCTTCTGTGGAGCCTCAGCACTTATATTCATGACTCTAATCTAGTTGAAGTGTCTATTATCTGGGAGATGGCAGCGGGTTTGAACTCCGTATTAGCAGATAATAAATATTAAATGACTCCGATCGGACCGGGACACCCCCTTAGCTCAAAGATTACCTCCCGGATTCTGTGTAAAACATGAATTTCTGTGAATATAACGTAAAATATCTGAGCAGGGATCCGTCAAAGCAAACGAGGAGGAGGAGGCGGAGGATGGTTGAATGTGTCAAACAGAAGAAATGATGCAATCTAGTAAGAAATTCAAAGAGAAGTTTTTATTATGAATATGGCACCTGTCAGATGGTCAAAACCGGGTTACAGAAAGACAACCATATGTGTGACATGTTCCTCTGAACGGATGAGAACCTAGCAAACTTAGAAAAGAACAACCGCTATAAAAATGAAGTATGTACATTTGCAGCATTATTCATGGTAAATGAACTCAAAAAGATGTCTTTCAAAAATGATAATAATAATAATAATAATAATAATAATAATAATAATAATAATAATAATAATAATAATAATAATAATAATAAAGAATAAGCCAGGCACTCAAAGATAGCATCAGTTAGTCGTGAGTTTCTCCGCTCTGCCGCGAGGGAGAAGGATTAAAACAAAAAAATAGAAATGTACCATAGTTTTCTCTTTTTTAATATTTTAATTTGTTTGTATTTAGAATTTTATAACACTGTTAACATTGATAATAAGAGATTCCCTCTCTCCCATATTTCGGCTACTTGGCACCAAGTTTCCTCATAAAAGAATCTGTATAATTGTACAAGAAATAGTTAAAAACACAGACACAGTTTCTTCACAGGTAAATGAAGTGATTCTTCAATATTCGTAATTCTTAAACACTATGTATTTTTGACAGCAGCTGTGATTAAGGTTTTTAAGAGTTTTTAAAATCACCAGCAAAGTTTTTCATTTTTCGACATAAAACACAGAAAAAACATTGAAACAGCTTGGACCGGCTGTTTGGTTTTTGTTACATGTGGGTGTATTTCCTGGTTTTGTCTGAGATGTGTTGTCCCGCCCGTCCCCCTCCATACCGCCGCCACCACCATGCCCTCCACAAACATGGCTGTTTGCTAAGCCCTGCCCATGCTTTCTTCACCAAACATGGCCGTTCGTGAAGCCCTGTGCCCTCTCTTTACCAAATATGGCAGTTTGTGAAACCCCGCCTCATCTGTTCGCCAGACAATTAAACCCACCCACCTTTTTGCCAAAAATGGCCATTCGTTAAGTCCCACCCCTCGCTCTTTGCCAAATGCGGCCGTCCGTTAAGCCCCGCCCACCCGTGCTTTCACGCGAAAACCGCCAAAAGTAGAAAATCCAGCGGAGCGCAGAAACAAAATGCTCCTGAAGTTTTAACATTCAATGGATCCAGCGATGGAGCTCCGATCACGTTCCCCGTATCGAACACAAAATTTCGTAACCTGGGTTTGTTTTGTTTTTTTTCGTTGCAGTAACAAGACATTGATTGGCCACAGACAGCACAGACGCCACAGATTGTTTTCCTGATGTGTCAGGGAGATGGGAGGCCTGCTCGGTTTGACAGTACAGACTTTATTCCTACTTGGGCCTCCGTCTCGTCCCCGCTCGGGCTCGACAGACTACAAAAACACAAGAACTGCTGGACCGAAAACCAAAAAACAGAACAAAAGAATGTGGGATTGATCGACGACTTACTAAACATGCAGTTCGGTTTTTCCAAAACACCTATAAAAATAGATTTATAGTGCGAAATATTTTTTTCTTCTTTTAGTTTCTTTAGAAATCTTTAAAATCGTTTTTTTATTACGTGTCCTGAAAGACTACTGTGATTTTTTTTTTCTCCCCCTTGAACCACTTGTTTAACTCAGTTTGTCCCGTGAGAGAAGTTTGGAAGTCAACAAGTTTTGGTGGGAACCAATGAAATACACCCAATGCACACAGGAAGCCCTAAGGGACTCTGGGAAAATGTTTCGCGACTGAGGGTTTCGTGGTTGTTCCGGGACTACGTCTAAAATGCTACTTGAGGCTTTTTCCTTGCCATAATTTCACTTCTATATAGAGTAAATATTTATTAGTCATTTAATACTTTGTTTGCAAAGAGCCGGAAACTGCGATTCCCAGAATTCCTTAGTGGCAAAAAACATGGCTCCATAAACCTTTGAGCTAGTTAAAGAATCTTTTCGTCTATGAGAGAAAAGACAGCGAGATAAAGAGGTTTCGTATAAGACTACACAACAGCAAAAAGCAATAGCAGAGAGAGAGAGAGAGAGAGAGAAGGATTTAGAAAGGAAAAGAAAAGAGAGGTTTTTCAAAGACAAAAAGGAAGCAGCGAAAGAAAAGGTGGACTCTACAAAGTTTTTTTTTTAGTTTTTTTGCAAAGGCCACCAAACACGAAATTCGAACACGAACCTCCACTGGTTTCACTAAGACTGCAGATAGAAGGAGGTACGAGGACGGGACGGACTGAGGAGGCGGGGAGGTCATCTTATTGCGAGATTTCGATCATCCCGTTAGACTCCGCCCCTCACCCATCGAGCCCCGCCCCATCCCCGCCCCCCAACACTAGAGATAGAGCACAAAGAAGACAAAGGACAAAAACAGCTACAGTAGCTCAGTATATACTGCATATAGTCAACACACACAGAGAGAAGTCGCCATGAAAGACTTTTTGACAGCCAGTGACACTAAACACATCGGAAACACGTTTTTACGGCTTAATCACACTGGGTAATAAGGATGACGGGATGGCAAAGACGGGGCTGTCGACTTCAAAAAGAAGGACAGTTTTTATACCCTTTTAATTATTATTATTATTATTACTTATTCTTTTTTTTCTCTTTTTATCGAAAAAGTAGAAGAAAGAAAAACTTACAAATGAATCACAGTGCTTTTTAAAACACCAAAACTTTTCTCTTTTTTGGCAACAGAGGCTGGAGAGGGAAAAAAACACAACAAACAACAGAGAACGACGACAAAGACAACATTGTTTTAAAGGAATGTGAATTTTTTTCTCTTCCTCAAAAAAGACTTGTATTCTTTTTTTTCTTGTATGTTATTGGATTGATTGTTTGATTGATTGATTGAAAATGCATGTCTTTGATACAATCTCCTTGTTGATATGTGTTTTTTTAATCACAGGGTCCGGCGATGGGATGGAAGAGAGTGGATTGTTTGGGAAAATCTCGTGGAGGTGATTCTGGTTTAGGAAGAAGACGAAGAAGAAGAAGAGGAGGAGGAAAAAACCTAGAAGAAGATGATCAAACAGGAGCCGGTCGAGGTTTTCAACATTCATTTTTCAAGTTAGCAACGCTAGCTAATTAGCCTCAGTCTCACTGAGAATTAAAAGTGATTCATTTAGAAAATACATACAAACAAAAACACCGTAGAGGCTCAAATTCAGCCGACCGTCTCCATGTCGCTGTGCAGAGCTCCCCCTGGTGGAGGGTGGAACATGGAGGCGACGCCACTGACTTCGAGTCCGACTTTCCTGAAGGTCAGAAAACAAACTTTAAAACCATTACCCCTCCACAAAAGAAGCCAGTCTGTCAACGAGCTGTGGGTTGGTTTGCAGCACCCACATCAGCCAGCTGAATCAGGGTTACTGGACGGTCGGTAGCACCACGAATCTGTAGAAATGTGGACGGGAAGATTAAAGATCAGGTAGTGAAAGGTCAGAGGAGATGGGAAGAGATGCAGAGGAGGTTATGTTTGGTGCAAGACCTGTAGGTAAACTCCTGGGATAAACGAGGAAGTAGTAACATTCGATAATTCACAGGTCATTACCCGGCTGAAATTGCTTTTTTTGTTTTTCTTCTTAATGCTTGATTCATTAAATCTGAGCTAGAATATTTTATTAAAAAAAGGAAGAAATGAAAGGGAAAAAACCAGCATTAATTCTCTAAACTACTCCCTCAATCGAGAAACGTCCTCAAAAACCTTTTTTCAAAAGATTATCTCTGAGACCTTAGTTGGGTACAACACAGCCCCTTCCTCCGGTGTAAAAATGTTCTTTTTCAAGCCTTGATCACGTCAAGAAACATTAAGGAGGAACGCCACGTAGAGTTTCAGTCGGTTACAAATCCCTGCACGTCCTCCTTTAAATACACACAATCAGCATCTTCATAAAGACGCAACAGAAACATGTCAAATAATAAAAATTATCCCCGTCAGGCTCCAGTGGAGTCCTTAGGCAATATGAATTCTCTGTAGGCAAAAAAGGAATTCTTTACAATAAAGAATAGTCAGTTTTTTGTTCATTTTTTTGAGAGAAAAACATTGCTGATCGCAAGAAACAGGAGCAAAGAGAAAGACTGAGAGAGGAGGAGAGGATGAAGAGATAAAAGATAGAAAAGAGGGTCATTCATGCCTGTTACACAAGCTCAGGTGCTCAGATTCAAAGTGCTAGAGTACATCTGTCAGTCATCCTGTCCTTTCTCCCCTCTCGGAAACACAGTGCTGCACCGTGTCGGTAAAACAAGTTCATAGGTTCAGTTTTTACTAGTGATTAGTCTTTGTTTGGACACAGTTATTGATTCCGGAAACACAGTAATGCGGTCTTGGATGTTTTGCGTTAATCTTCCTTCCTCTCCAGAGTCGTCTGCGTGGTGTGGATCCCGTTGCTGTACACTGGGAACGACAGTGTTGAGAAAAGTCCCTCCGCTGTCGTGAAAACGTTGGCCGCCGTCGGCATCTGGCCTCCCAGGGCGCCGTTGCCTCCCGTGGCAGCTGGAGATCCGACAAATGGGCCGGCAGCTGCGGCTGCCGACATGTTGAGCCGGTGGACGTGGTGGTACAGCATCTCCATGGGCGTCTTCGGGTCCAGGCCGAATCCTGAGCCGTCGACAAAGTTCATGGCAGCGTTGGGTAGGAGGTTGCCTTGTGCCATGGCCAGAGTGACATCAGCTGGTGCGTACCTGATGGTGCCGGTGGTGTAGACCCGCGGGGCCGTCGTGCTGGTGGAGGCCAGAGCCCCGGTGACCCGGTGCACCAGCGGCAGCACCACGTTACCCGCCTGCAGACGCTGCAGCGCCTCCAGGTCACCGGAGTACAGCAGCGACGAGGAAGTAGTGGACGAGGACGAGGAGGAGGATGAGCAGGTGGAGGAGGAGGTGGTAGTGGGAGTGCCCTGCTGCTTGTCTCGGGGGGAGGCGGAGAGGGGAGGTGACAGGGGGTCGGCAGAGGAAGCGCTAGAGGGAGGAGCTAAACTGGCAGCGCTGGAAGCCGAGGACGGGGCTGAGCTCCCGTTGTAGGGAGGCTTCCTCACTCCTCCTGCTCCCCCCTCGGTTCCAGGAGGCGTCAGGACGGAGTCAGGGATGGTGACCTGCAGTGAGCCTCCCTGCGGGGAGGGGAAGGTCTCATGGCTGCCAGGGACGGCTGGCTTGGACGTCATGCTGTACGGAGACTCATTTCTGGAGATCTCTCTGTTGGGAGGGTAGTTCCAGATGCTGCTGTCGTTGTCAAAGTTGATCGGTTCCGCCATCTCGGTCTTGATCTTACGAACTGAAGACGTTGCACCAGTGCTGTTTGGGGATCCGGAGGCGGTGAGGAGGTGGGCGGAGGAGGCCTGGGATTGGTCGACCAGCGGCGTGGAATCTCCCATCGCTACAGGACTCGGCGTGGTCGAGGACAGACGGAGCCTCCTGCTTCGGGATCCGTCCCACTTCTGCACTTTCCTCCTCTTCCTCCTCTTCTGGAGCTTGTTTCCAGCATTGGCACCGTCACAGTCCTGCACACCTCTGTCTTCCTCCTCCTCTTCATCCTCATCCTCCTCTTCCTCCTCCTCCGATGAAGACGTCTGAGAGTTGTGCAGCTGAACCTCCTCCCCCTCTCCATAGTGCTCCACTTTAATATGAAGCCCTCCTAGGTTTCCCAGTCCACTGATGGGACCCAGTGCTCCCAGTCCTCCCAGTCCTGTTAACCTTCCCAGCCGGCCTCCTCCTCCACCACCTCCTCCTCTGGCCTCCTCCACCTCCTCTCCTTCTCCATCTGAAGGCTCCAGACTGTCGTCGCTGTCTTGGCTCTCGGGGTTACTCGAACTGTCTTCTTCTTCCTGACGCTTCATCTCCTGTTCGGAGGAGCTGTGTGGTTGGCCGGGCTGCTGCTGACGTTTGCTGTCGGCCTCTGGATCCTCGTGTTCTGCTTGGTGGCCCGGTTTCCCCTCGGACTTCTCGTTGTCTGTTGGGAGGAAAGAGGCAAGTTGGTTAAAAGTGCTGAAATAAACCAGTTAAACAAGAATCTAAGAATTGTCGAGGCTTGGACTATGTGGACCCAAACTCAACTCTTGGAAAAACATTGGTAGACCAAGATTATTATTTTTTTTTATTATCCCTTATTAATCCCACGAGGGGAAATTCTGATTTTCGCATCTCTCCCCAATTGGGGGAGTCAGAGCAACGGGTCAGCCGCGGTACAGCGCCCCCTGGAGCAGGAAGGGTTAAGGGCCTTGCTCAAGGGCCTAACAGTGGCCACATCGGGCCTTGAACCTCTGACCTTCTGATTAGTAGTCCAGAGACTTAACCGTTGCACCAGCACTGCCCCAGATATTAATCAGTGATCTTTACAGTTGTCGGTAGGTATACTCTAGAATGTTCTACATAGGAAGCTCTCCTTCTTGCTTCCAGTCTTCCAGACTTTAAACCAGCCTCGGCATTAAAAAAGCATCTGTATTATAAGGATTTGCTGTTTTTTTCATGTCTCACTGTCATATTTTTCACTAGTTTGTATGTTTTTATTGCATCAGATTAACTGTAATTAGTGATTTTATAAATTAAAGATTATGTGTATTTTTTATATTTTTTAGTGCTGAATGAAAGATATTTACATGTCCAAAAAATTCCAGATTTACCTATAATATATATATAAAACAATAAATCTATTATTATACAAGATACCTCTCATTTAATAAACAAATCTATGGAAAATTACAGAACTAATTTATCTTGTTCTGTCATTTGTTAATATATTTACCATGTTTAACTGGAATTTAAGAGTTTCTCCATTAAATATGAAGGAAATATTTGTATTTTAGTAGTCTATTCATGTAAAATAATATTTTTGGAATCTTCTGTCCATCCTGTGTATTTGAATGCCTGTGCACAGTGGCTCAGGTGTTCGTTTTTGCCGACAGGTTTTCCACGTGTTGTGTTTCCTGCCGCTGTGTGTTGGGTATCTGTAGCTGCTGCTGTTCAGGCATGTTGGCGCTGTCTGGCCCATTACACTCCCAACACACACCCAGAGCGACGGCTGCCAGAACACGCTGAGGCCAGCAGCTGGCAGCGACACGCTCCCCGACGGCCGCACAAATGTCGACTCAATCGCTGTGTCTGGGGGGGAAACCTGCTATCTCCATTAGCTGCTCTGTCCAAGCAAAACAGATTTATTCTCAGGCTGGGAGTCAAAAATGGACCCGAGTTTCCCCAGAACCAAGGAGGGACCACAAATCACACGTATCAGGGTTCGTCAGGAGGGAGAGACCATAAAATATCGATAAAATCTGTAAAAAAAAAAAAATCCCACCTGACCTCCTCTGAATCATAAGATTTACTTTATGGACGATAACTTCAGCATATTTAATGAAGCTACCTTCAGACTGCGTACATTTCCAGAGTTCCAGGTCCTTGAAGTATATAGAGGTGGGTCAAAGATATTAATTAGTGATCTTAACAGTTGTTGGTAGGTCTACTCTAGAACTTTCTCCAGCTGTCGGTAGGTCTACTCTATAACTTTCTCCAGCTGTCGGTAGGTCTACTCTAGAACTTTCTCCAATTGTCGGTGGGTCTACTCTAGAACTTGCTCCAGTTGTCGGTAGGTCTACTCTAGAACTTTCTCCAGGGGACGTTCTCCTTTCCTGCTTCCAGTCTTTAAGTTTTGTCTCACTTAGAACATTCCAGGTCCCTGAAGTCCATAGACATGGGTCCAGATTTATCATTTCTCAACCTCACAACTTTATCAGTCCAGCAGATAAACACCTTAGTTTAGAGATTCAGGGAGACGAGGACAAAACAGCGAATACAGTTGGAAATTCAAGGGTTCAAGAAATGTTCTATTTGGCAAAAATGACTTGAAAATCTGTTCAAAATGATTCAAAAATGTTCCAAAATTATTTATAAATCAGTCCAAAACTCAAAGATTGTCTAAAATTACCTAAAATTTCACCAAAATGGCTCAAAATTCATCAAAAAATATTTTAAAACCTGTCCAAAATGACCTAACCTTTGTCCAGAACAACTGAAATTTCACCATATTGACTCAAAAAGTTCTGAAATGACTGTAAATTTATCTGAGATTCTTGAAAACTGTCCAGTTGCTATGATGCTACTACCACCATGCTTCACATCATGATGCTGCCACCACCATGCTTCACATCATGATGCTGCCACCACCATGCTTCACATCATGATGCTGCCACCACCATGCTTCACATCATGATGCTGCCACCACCATGCTTCACATCATGATGCCACCACCATGCTTCACATCATGATGCTGCCACCACCGTGCTTCAAAACATGATGCTGCCACCACCGTGCTTCAAAACATGATGCTGCCACCACCATGCTTCAAAACATGATGCTGCCACCACCGTGCTTCACATCAGGATGCTGCCACCACCATGCTTCATCATGATGCTGCCACCACCATGCTTCACATCATGATGCTGCCACCACCGTGCTTCACATCAGGATGCTGCCACCACCATGCTTCATCATGATGCTGCCACCACCATGCTTCACATCATGATGCCACCACCATGCTTCATCATGATGCTGCCACCACTGTGCTTCACAGTGTCTATGGTGTATTTGTGATGATATTTTATGTCTGTCAAACATGACATCTTGTCTAACGGACAAAAAGCTCCATTTTAATCTCATCAGATCACAGAATCTTCATCTGTTTTCTGATAATTCACCAGAGAAAACTATAAAAAGTGCATTCTGGGTAAACTTTAAGGCTCATATCAGCAAAACAAATTCTAGAAAATGAAAGGATCATTTTATCTATATCTGATACCAGAATCATCACTCTGTGGTAAAATAACCTTTCAGATATTTGAATTTCCTTACATCGTTAACTTCAGATAATATCATTGAAAGGGTTTGTTTTGGCGTGTAGTTGAAGTGCGAATCTGTTGGATTTATTTTGCTCGTCCCTGCATGTTTTCTGCTCGTCCAGTCGGTCTCCCTGCAGCAGGGTTTTCCAGTTCGCTCCTATCGTCATGGTAAATCTTTAACAACACAAAGCTCAGATTTATTTAGTGTTTTTCTGCTCGCTGTGGTTTTTACTGAACCTACAGGAGGTGGATTTAATGGAGACGGTTCAGCAGCAGGTTTGTGTAAATCTTCCATCCATCCATCCATTATCTATACACCGCTTAATCCTCACTAGGGTCGCGGGGGGGTGGAGCCTATCCCAGCTGACTCGGGCGAAGGCAGGGGACACCCTAGACAGGTCGCCAGTCTGTCGCAGGGCTACATACAAGGACACACAATCACTCTCACATTCACACCTACGGGCAATTTAGAATAATCAATTAACCTCAGCATATTTTTGGACTGTGGGAGGAAGCCGGAGTACCCGGAGAAAACCCACGCATGCACAGGGAGAACATGCAAACTCCATGCAGAAAGATCCCGGGAAAGCCGGGACGCGAACCAGGGACCTTCTCGCTGCAAGGCGAAAGCGCTAACCACTACGCCACTGTACAGCCCTGTGTAAATCTTCATTGTAGTTAAATGTGTTGTTTAGGTTGTCTAATAAGAGACATAAAAAGATTCAAACTAAACCATCTGATGAAGTGTTTCCTGGTGCAGCAGGTTCGTTTTTGTGAGAGTTTTTGGCATAGATTGGTGAAATAAACATGTTTATTTCTGCTAAATCTAACCTAACAGATGCATTCATGTCATCTCTAAACAAACCAAACTGTATTAACCCTCCTGTTGTCTTCATTTACGGGCACCAAAAATATTGTTTCCTTGTCTGAAAAAAATCCAAAAAATCAGCAAAAAAATCCCAAAATTTCAGAAAATTTGCAAAACCTTCAGGAAGAAAATTCTGATAATTCCTTAAAAGTTTCCCTTAAAAGTTTTATTTTGAAAAAATACCCCAGATTTGGCAAGAAAGTTCTTGTAAATATTTTCAAAAAATGAGTAAAAATCTTCCAAAAAAATCCTAAAAATATCTAAAGTGATTCTATAAATATCAGTCAAACTTCTGATATTTTCTTTAAGAATATTCAGAAAAAAAATCAACCAAAATCCAGCGAAATTCACTGGATTTTGGTTGATTTTTAAGTGAATGTTCTTAAGAAACATTTTTAACATTTCTTTTTTTCCACTAAAAAATGTTCAAAGATTTCCTAAAAATGTTGAAAATGTGGACATTAGAACTTTCACTGTGAAAATATACTTTTTCCCCACATTTTCAAACTTTAAAACGGGTCAATTTGACCCACAGGACGACAGGAGGGTTAATATTATTTGCAGTAAATATCTGAAACCATCTACTGAGGTGTTTCATGGTGCAGCAAGTTGTTCTGTTTTAACTGCTGGAGCTTCATCACTGCAGGAATAAAAGCATCTTTTCCTCCGTTTGTTTTTATGCTCCTGCTCAACTCCTCTCTGGCTCTGCTAGATTACACCCCGACAGGTCGGAGGTCAGATATCTCATTTTAGAATACGCCGCTATAGAGCTCCTCGGGCCGTTTGGAGCCAAAGCCGAACACCTCCTGCAGCAGCCGGCCAGGATGTGTCCTCCAGTGACCAGGATCTGTCCTCCAGTGACCTGGATCTTTTCTCCAGTGACCAGGATCTGTCCTCCAGTGACCTGGATCTTTTCTCCAGTGACCAGGATCTGTCCTCCAGTGACCAGGATCTGTCCTCCAGTGACCTGGATCTTTTCTCCAGTGACCAGGATCTGTCCTCCAGTGACCAGGATCTGTCCTCCAGTGACCTGGATCTTTTCTCCAGTGACCAGAATCTGTCCTCCAGTGACCTGGATCTTTTCTCCAGTGACCAGGATCTGTCCTCCAGTGACCTGGATCTTTTCTCCAGTGACCAGGATCTGTCCTCCAGTGACCAGGATCTGTCCTCCAGTGACCTGGATCTTTTCTCCAGTGACCAGAATCTGTCCTCCAGTGACCAGGATCTGTCCTCCAGTGACCAGGATCTGTCCTCCAGTGACCAGGATCTGTCCTCCAGTGACCAGGATCTGTTCTCCAGTGACCCGGATCTGTCCTCCAGTGACCAGGATCTGTCCTCCAGTGACCAGGATGTGTCCTCCAGTGACCTGGATCTTTTCTCCAGTGACCAGGATCTGTCCTCCAGTGACCTGGATCTTTTCTCCAGTGACCAGAATCTGTCCTCCAGTGACCAGGATCTGTCCTCCAGTGACCTGGATCTTTTCTCCAGTGACCAGAATCTGTCCTCCAGTGACCAGGATCTGTCCTCCAGTGACCTGGATCTTTTCTCCAGTGACCAGGATCTGTCCTCCAGTGACCTGGATCTTTTCTCCAGTGACCAGGATCTGTCCTCCAGTGATCAGGATCTGTCCTCCAGTGACCAGGATGTGTCCTCCAGTGACCAGGATCTGTCCTCCAGTGACCTGGATCTTTTCTCCAGTGACCAGGATCTGTCCTCCAGTGACCTGGATCTTTTCTCCAGTGACCAGGATCTGTCCTCCAGTGACCTGGATCTTTTCTCCAGTGACCAGGATCTGTCCTCCAGTGACCTGGATCTTTTCTCCAGTGACCAGAATCTGTCCTCCAGTGACCAGGATCTGTCCTCCAGTGACCTGGATCTTTTCTCCAGTGACCAGAATCTGTCCTCCAGTGACCAGGATCTGTCCTCCAGTGACCTGGATCTTTTCTCCAGTGACCAGGATCTGTCCTCCAGTGACCTGGATCTTTTCTCCAGTGACCAGGATCTGTCCTCCAGTGACCAGGATCTGTCCTCCAGTGACCTGGATCTTTTCTCCAGTGACCAGGATCTGTCCTCCAGTGACCTGGATCTTTTCTCCAGTGACCAGGATCTGTCCTCCAGTGACCTGGATCTTTTCTCCAGTGACCAGGATCTGTCCTCCAGTGACCAGGATCTGTCCTCCAGTGACCTGGATCTTTTCTCCAGTGACCAGAATCTGTCCTCCAGTGACCAAGATCTGTCCTCCAGTGACCAGGATCTGTCCTCCAGTGACCAGGATCTGTCCTCCAGCTAGAAGAACAGCTGGCAGACGCCTCATAGAGGAAACACAGGCGGCAGCAGCTGATAATATTCTGCTCTAGGTGGAGCTTTGTCTCCTTCAGAAACGTAGAAATGATGTTTTTGATGTTTGATTTATCTGTCAGCAGGGACAGGATCACGTCAGGTTATCGTCCTGTTCTGGTGTCCAGAGGAATTATTATTTATTGTACATATCTACAGCATGTGCAGGTATTTTTCTACTTTACATAAAAACCAGTACACAGTTAATACTTAGGTCAATATTTCCATTTATATAGAAATCTGTGCAAAACTACCAACATGTGAAGAATAGTACTCATATTTATGTCTATCTATCTGGTTTATTTTAGATATTTATTTTGTACTTCATTTCTTAATGTTTGCACTATCTCTGCTAACATTTGCACAAAGAATTAATTTTTAACTATTTTAATTTTATTCTATTTTTACTTTTATATTATTTTGATTCTATTCTATTCTATTTTATTTCGTTTCAGTTTTATTTTATTTTAGTCTACTTTATTTTTATTTCATTCTACCGTATTTTATTTTTATTCATTCTTTTTCATTCTATTAATTTCAAATTTTAATTTAATTAAATTTATTTAATTTTTTTTATTATATTTTATTTTGTTTTATATTTATATAGATATCTTATTTTCTACTTCATTTCTTAAATGTTTTCACTATCTCTGCTAACATTTAAGAATTAATTTTTTTAACTATTTTTATTTTATTCTATTTTATTTTAAATTTATTTCATTTTATTCTAGTTTATTTTATTTTTATTTAATTTTATAATTCTATTATCTAATATATTTATTTTATTCCGTTTCATTTCATTTTATTTTATTTGTTATTTCAGGGAAATCGCAAAATACGAATGTCATTACCTCCTCTTTTTCTGTCATCTGTTAATATATTTACCGAGTTAAACTTTAATTTAAATGTTTTCTTCGTTAAATATGAAGGAAATATTTGTATTTTAACAGATTATTCATGTAAAATAATAATAATAATAATAATAATAATAATAATAATAATAATAATAATACTTGTAAAAAAACTGAATTTTTATCCACAGTTATAGGTTTTAATGTTTTTTTTATAAGAAATTTAAGTCAACAGCTTACTTTGTAATCTTATCCATATTTTTGTGTATTTATTTGTAAAATTACAGCTTTTATTTTATTTTTTAAAAGTCTATTATTTCCTTTGTAGTGAACTAAATCCACGTTATACCAGCTTCAGCATTAAAAAAGCATCTGTATTATTAATATTTGCTGTTTTTTCATGTCTCACTGTCGTATTTTTCACCTTTTGTGTTTTTTTGTACAAAGATGAACCAGATGAACAGAATTTATCCTAAAAACCTGCCTGTTACAGACGTTAATCTCCTGCTATACTATTGTGATGAACTACTGTGAATATTTTCATTATTTCCCAGCGTACTTGGTTCTGATGGATGAATTCTGGCTGCAGCTCTGATCTGGCGTCGCTGAATCTTTGGCCTCATCTGTTTTTCTGTTGGGTTTTTGGATTCCTTTCTGTTTCGAGCTTTGTGGGTTTTTCTTTCTCGAGGCGTTTCTGTGGAGTTTGCAGGTATTTTGTGGTATTTTCTGGTGTTTCGTGGCATCGTGCAGCTTCGCCGTATTTTATCTTTTTGTCATTTGGCGGCCGTTCGCGGCTGCCAGCAGCTTTCATCCCTGCAGCTGTTGGATTCGTGACCGTTCGGCCTGGCAGAGACTCTCTGGCACCAAATATTCAAGAGGAATCACACAGATTTACACGTTCTGTAGTGTTTGGATGAGCTGGAAGAATTGTGACTGTGACACAAAAAGCAGCTTTAAAAAAGAGCATATTTAAATCAATGATGCTTCAATTAGATAAAAATACCAGCAGAAGCAACATTTAATAATGAAAAGTTTTCAAAGAGACACAAATTCACCACAGAAAGATGCAAAAATAGTTCCAAAACATGAAATTATCAGCATGAAAAGATGCTAAATCTCTACTAAAGGTGACAAAATCAACCTAAAAAGACAAAAATCGTGCTAAATCACTTCCAAAAATCTCCAAATCGCTACCAAAAGAGATGAAATCACCATAAAATCAGTACAAAAACATGAAAATTCACCATGAAAAGATGCTAAATCTCTACGAAATGAGGCAGAATTACCACAAAAGGACAAAAATTGTAACAAAAAAAAATGCAAAATCACCACAAACACACTAAATTCCCACCAAGAGACCTAAAATCTCCAAAACTGATGCTAAATCATTACAAAAACATGCAAAATTACCACAAAAACATGAAAAATCACCTTGAAAAGATGCAAAATATCTACTAAAAGAGGAAAAATTACAGGAAAAAGATAAAAATCATGACAAAAAGGAGCTGAATAGCCCCAAACAGCTTCAGTCTGGATGTGAAAACACTAGAAAACGATATTCTGCTCAGAGCTCGTGTTTCTCTTCTCCTTCTGTCTTCCCCTGATTTATTCCAGCTGCACGTCCCTATTTGTTTTTTGTTTTTTTTTCCACCCACCTGAGTTTTCTTTGGACTCGGACTCAGAGTCGGAGGTCTCTGACGACTCGGAGGTTTTCTCCGGCAGGTTTGGCAGCTGAGCGATGTCCATGGGAGTGTCTTTATACTCCGGATTACTGAAGAGATGCAGAGAAAACAGGAGTTCAGTCTCATATCAGCTTATTATTATTATTAACTTATGAACAAATATGAACCAGAATCCTGATTAAAAGGTGAAAACAAAAGTTAAATATTATATTCATGATTCATGAATTTATAATTTACTGCAAACTTTACAGAAACAAAACAAATTTTATTCATTTTCTTCACAATAATAATCAACAGTTAAACCGACGGTTGCCGTGGTGTATAGAGACGGTTGCCATGGTGTATAGAGACGGTTGCCGTGGTGTATAGAGACGGTTGCCGTGGTGTATAGAGACAGTTGCCGTGGTGTAAGGAGACGGTTGCCGTGGTGTATAGAGACAGTTGCCGTGGTATATAGAGACGGTTGCCGTGGTGTATAGAGACGGTTGCCGTGGTGTATAGAGACGGTTGCCGTGGTGTATAGAGACGGTTGCCGTGGTGTATAGAGACGGTTGCCGTGGTGTATAGAGACGGTTGCCGTGGTGTATAGAGACGGTTGCCGTGGTGTATAGAGACGGTTGCCGTGGTGTATAGAGACAGTTGCCGTGGTGTAAGGAGACGGTTGCCGTGGTGTATAGAGACAGTTGCCGTGGTGTATAGAGACGGTTGCCGTGGTGTATAGAGACGGTTGCCGTGGTGTATAGAGACGGTTGCCGTGGTGTATAGAGACGGTTGCCGTGGTGTAAGGAGATGGTTGCCGTGGTGTATAGAGACGGTTGCCGTGGTGTATAGAGACGGTTGCCGTGAGTGTATTGAGACGGTTGCCGTGGTGTAAGGAGATGGTTGCCGTGGTGTGAGGAGGTGGTTGCCGTGGTGTATAGAGACGGTTGCCGTGGTGTATAGAGACGGTTGCCGTGGTGTATAGAGACGGTTGCCGTGGTGTAAGAGACGGTTGCCGTGGTGTATAGAGACGGTTGCCGTGGTGTATAGAGACGGTTGCCGTGGTGTATAGAGACGGTTGCCGTGGTGTAGGAGTGCCGTGGTAGAGACGGTTGCCGTGGTGTATAGAGACGGTGTGGATGCCGTGGTGTAAGGAGATGGTTGCCGTGGTGTGAGGAGGTGGTTGCCGTGGTGTATAGAGACGGTTGCCGTGGTGTATAGAGACGGTTGCCGTGGTGTATAGAGACAGTTGCCGTGGTGTAAGGAGACGGTTGCCGTGGTGTATAGAGACGGTTGCCGTGGTGTATAGAGACGGTTGCCGTGGTGTATAGAGACGGTTGCCGTGGTGTATAGAGACAGTTGCCGTGGTGTATAGAGACGGTTGCCGTGGTGTATAGAGACGGTTGCCGTGGTGTATAGAGACGGTTGCCGTGGTGTATAGAGACGGTTGCCGTGGTGTAAGGAGATGGTTGCCGTGGTGTATAGAGACGGTTGCCGTGGTGTATAGAGACGGTTGCTGTGAGTGTATTGAGACGGTTGCCGTGGTGTAAGGAGATGGTTGCCGTGGTGTGAGGAGGTGGTTGCTGTGGCGACCCCTGACCTGAGGACGTAGTTGACCCAGATGATGTTCTTCTCGCTGGCGTTCTTGGCGTTGATGGCAATGGTGGCGCTGGACTGGATCCAGATGTAGCCGCCGTTCTTCTGGATCCAGCGGTAGTACTTAGTCACACACTGACCTTTGTTCATCACTGGCGCACACACACACACACACACACACACACACACACACACACACACACACACACACACACACACACACACACACACACACACACACACACACACACACACACACAGAGGAGGTTAGCCTGTGTTGATATTTCTGGTATTTTTGGTATTTTACTTGATGTTTGTGTCAAACTTTCAGACTTCGTTCATCACAGACAGGAAACGAAGGACGGATCATCAGTTGGAAGAGAGCTGCAGCTGCCATTCATCACAACAACACACACACACACACATTTACAAACAGGACACACACACACACACACACACACACACACACACACACACAGTAACACACACACACACACACACACACACACACACACACACACACACACACTGTGTCCTGTCTGTAAATGTGTCTTCATTAATCTCCAGCAGGTATAAAGCAACAGACTAATACTGGACTTCTTTTCCCAGAATGCAGTTTGACCACAACATTTCATCAGAACAAACGTTCCTGTAAAATCGCAGTAAAATCCTTGCAGCTTTGGTCGACTGTGTTTTTAATCCATTTTTAAATTAAGAAAGAAATCTTTATTACTTCAATAAACACAGAAACAAAAAAATCTGTATTATAAAGTTTTTACTGTGACACAAAAAGCAGCTTTAAAAAAAGAAGTCAATGATGCCTAAATTAGATAAAAATGCCAGCAGAAGAAACATTTAATGATGAAAAGTTTCCAAAGAGACACAAATTCACCACAAAAAGATAGACAATTGGCAGAAAACATGAAAAATCATCATTAAAAGATGATAAATCTCTACTAAAAGAGGGAAAATTACCACAAAAAGACAAAAAATGTGCTCCACAGCCTCAACAATCTCCAAATCATGACAAAACACACAGATTCTTTGTGTCTGTAGGGACCTATAAGAGTGTAGAACCTGTTAGAAATAAACTGACTCTGGATCAGTTTAGTTTAAACTGACAGAATAAACTGACTCTGGATCAGATGCAGAAGGAGAAACTGTTTACATCAGATTCACATCACATGACCTTCAGGGTGACTACTGTACTATAAAAGTAATAATAATAATAATAATAATAATAATAATAATAATAATAATAATAATAATGGATAAGATTTATATAGCGCTTTTCAAGGCACTCAAAGCGCTTCACAATGAATCCATTATTCATTTACTCACACATTCTCACTTGGCGGTGGTAAACTACATTTGTAGCCACAGCTGCCCTGGGGCAGACTGACGGAAGCGTGGCTGCCAATCCGCGCCTACGGCCCCTCCGACCACCACCAACATTCACACGCATTCATACTCCAGTGTGAGTAGCAGCACTGGAGGCCAGGTGGATAAAGTGTCTTGCCCAAGGACACAACAGCACATGACTAGGACAGAGCGGGAATCGAAACGCCGACCCTTCGATCATTGGACGACCCGCTCAACCACCTGAGCCACAGCCGCCCCTAAATACCCAAAACCACCATAAAAAGATGAAAAATTAGCACAAAAACATGAGAAATTACCATGAAAGATGCTAAATCTCCACTAAAAGAGGCAAAATTACCACAAAAAGACAAAAATCTTAACAAAAACATGATAAACAGCCCCCGAAAAATCTCCAGATCACTACAACAAGACACAAAGTCACCATAAAAAGATGTGAAATTAGGTTAGTAGTAAAAACCAGGTTAAACCTCCTATAGGCCTCTAGAGCAGAATAAAGACTCCACAGAGGACCCGTCCTGTTGTTTACCTGCTGGCAGGTAGATAGAACCAGGTAGACAGAACCAGGTAGAGTAGACAGAACCAGGTAGAGTAGACAGAACCAGGTAGAGTAGATAGAACCAGGTAGACAGAACCAGGTAGAGTAGACAGAACCAGGTAGAGTAGACAGAACCAGGTAGACAGAACCAGGTAGACAGAACCAGGTAGAGTAGACAGAACCAGGTAGAGTAGACAGAACCAGGTAGACAGAACCAGGTAGAGTAGACAGAACCAGGTAGAGTAGACAGAACCAGGTAGACAGAACCAGGTAGACAGAACCAGGTAGAGTAGACAGAACCAGGTAGAGTAGACAGAACCAGGTAGACAGAACCAGGTAGAGTAGATAGAACCAGGTAGACAGAACCAGGTAGAGTAGACAGAACCAGGTAGAGTAGACAGAACCAGGTAGACAGAACCAGGTAGAGTAGATAGAACCACGTAGAGTAGATAGAACCAGGTAGACAGAACCAGGTAGAGTAGACAGAACCAGGTAGACAGAACCAGGTAGAGTAGATAGAACCAGGTAGACAGAACCAGGTAGAGTAGACAGAACCAGGTAGAGTAGACAGAACCAGGTAGACAGAACCAGGTAGAGTAGATAGAACCACGTAGAGTAGATAGAACCAGGTAGACAGAACCAGGTAGAGTAGACAGAACCAGGTAGAGTAGACAGAACCAGGTAGAGTAGATAGAACCACGTAGAGTAGATAGAACCAGGTAGATAGAACCAGGTAGAGTAGACAGAACCAGGTAGACAGAACCAGGTAGAGTAGACAGAACCAGGTAGATAGAACCAGGTAGAGTAGACAGAACCAGGTAGATAGAACCACATAGAGTAGATAGAACCACGTAGAGTAGATAGAACCAGGTAGAGTAGACAAAACCAGGTAGAGTAGATAGAACCAGGTACAGTAGACAGAACCAGGTAGAGTAGACAGAACCAGGTAGATAGAACCACGTAGAGTAGATAGAACCAGGTAGAGTAGATAGAACCACGTAGAGTAGATAGAACCAGGTAGAGTAGATAGAACCAGGTACAGTAGACAGAACCAGGTAGAGTAGACAGAACCAGGTAGACAGAACCAGGTAGATAGAACCAGGTAGAGTAGATAGAACCAGGTAGAGTAGACAGAACCAGGTAGATAGACCCAGGTAGAGTAGATAGAACCAGGTAGAGTAGACAGAACCAGGTAGAGTAGACAAATCCAGGTAGAGTAGATAGAACTAGATAGATAGAACCACGTAGAGTAGATAGAACCACGTAGAGTAGATAGAACCAGGTATAGTAGATAGAACCAGGTATAGTAGATGTGTAGATAGAACCAGGTACTATGGGGCCCTCTAGAGCAGAATAAAGAATCGACAGAGGACTCGTCTGGTCGTCCCGGTGAAGCCGATCGGACACTAATGAAGGAGGAGGAGGCGGCGCTGGAGGCTCGCCTGAGGCTGCAGCAGATTAAAGGAGTCCTATTCCCTTTAAACCTCCTCCTCCTCTTCCTCTCTTTCATTCACTGTCACTCTGATCCTTCTGTCTACCTTCACTTCACCTCGTTTAGCCGGACCGCCGCCTTAACGAGGAGATCATCCACAGCTTCTGCCTGGATTCATTACAGAAAATCAGCTCCTGTAAATGTTGAAGTTCATTAAAGTCTTTTAATCCTTTCTATATCTGAATTCAACCTGGTTACCATCAGCTGAGATACAGATAAACCTGCTGCTTTCTGGGTTTATTCTTTTATTTTTATTATATTTGACTGTAAACTTTGTCGCCGTCTTGTGGTCGACTAAATCTCTACAAAAAGAGGCAAAAGTACCCCCAAAAGACTAAAATCTTGACAAAAAGATGCATAATCACCACAAAAACATTCTAAATAGAACCAAAAATCTCCAAATCACTACAAAAAATGGGAAAATTACCACCAAAAGATGCAAAATTTGCAGAAAAACATGAAAAATCACCAGGGATATGATGACTTTTCATGAAAAGATGCTAAATCTCGCCTAAAAGAGACAAAATGACCACAAAAGGAAAAAAAAATGTGCTCAATAGCCCCCAAAATTCTCCAAATCACTACAAAAAGAGGTGAAATCACCACAAAAAGATGCAAAATTACCACAAAAACATGAAAAATTGCGACAAAAAGACGTATGACCACAACAAAAATGTACTAAACAACCATCCACTTGTCTGTCTGAATCAGAAAAAAAACTTTATTTACGCCAGAGGAGCAATGAGGTGAAGATTATTTACTCCAAACTACAACAGATAACAGAATAAATCCACGTTTTCCTGCAGGTTTAATGTTAGATTTAACAGATTAATGCTGATCCTGGATCTGTGGTTTGTTCCAGTTACCAGATATAAAACCCTCCATCCAGCTGATAACTGATCCAGGAACAGTTTGGATAAAAACCTTAAAAACAGCCAAAGTCACACAGAAGTCATCGTGGTTCTGTTTAGTGTTTTAATGTGTGCTTGTGTGTGTTGAATGTGTGTGTGTGTCTGCATAGTGTGTGTGTATTGTAGTGTGTGTTTTAGTGTGTTAGTGTGTTTTAGTGTTATAGTGTGTATTGTAGTGTGGGATTAATGTGTGTGTTAGTGTGTATTTGAGTGTGCATTGTAGTGTGTATTTAGTGTGTATTTGAGTGTGCATTGTAGTGTGTGTGTGTTAGTGTGTATTTGAGTGTGCATTGTAGTGTGTGTGTGTTAGTGTGTATTTGAGTGTGCATTGTAGTGTGTATTTAGTGTGTATTTGAGTGTGTGCAGCAGATAAAACAGTCCTTCAGTGGTTCATTAAAGCAGCTTCAGTCCAGGGAGACGATTTCTGCTGAAACGCCTGAAGGCTGAAAACCACCGACTCTCTGATGTCACATCTACCTGTCTGTCTGTCTGTCTGTCTGTCTGTCTGTCTGTTATAGTCTGTCTGTCTGTCTGTCTGTCTGTCTGTCTGTCTGTCTGTCTGTCTGTTATAGTCTGTCTGTCTGTCTGTCTGTCTGTCTGTCTGTCTGTCTGTCTGTCTGTCTGTTATAGTCTGTCTGTCTGTCTGTCTGTCTGTCTGTCTGTCTGTCTGTCTGTCTGTCTGTTATAGTCTGTCTGTCTGTCTGTCTGTCTGTCTGTCTGTCTGTCTGTTATAGTCTGTCTGTCTGTCTGTTATAGTCTGTCTGTCTGTCTGTCTGTCTGTCTGTCTGTCTGTCTGTCTGTTATAGTCTGTCTGTCTGTCTGTCTGTCTGTCTGTCTGTCTGTCTGTTATAGTCTGTCTGTCTGTCTGTCTGTCTGTCTGTCTGTCTGTCTGTTATAGTCTGTCTGTCTGTCTGTCTGTCTGTCTGTCTGTCTGTTATAATCTGTCTGTCTGTCTGTCTGTCTGTCTGTCCACCTGTCTGTCTGTCTCTTATTGTAATTCTATTTTCCCCCTTCATCTCCAGACTGTATTACTATTAACATTATTTTTTACTGTTATTATATTATTCTACAGTAAATCTCTTTTATTTCTGTCTCTCTACCTTCTAAACTCTCCTCTTCCTGTCCTTGTCGCTCTGGTTTTTATTTTGCTGGAGTTAAAAGCTGATTCTGTCTCTCTGTAGGTAAAGTCACCTTCCTTCCTTCCTTCCTTCCTTCCTTCCTTCCTTCCTGTTTTTGTTCGCTCTGCTCAGAAATTTTACACCAGATGAAGCTTCCTGAACTTCATGTTTCTGTTTTTTATTTCACTTCCAGCTGAACCAGAGTCCGTCTGGACTCCTGGAACGTCTCCATCCATCCTCTCAGCTTCTACTCAGGTTTGGAACTCAAAACTAAGTTGTGGAAAACATTCCAGCTGAATCTGGAGAATCTTAGATGTTTCACACCTTAAATCAAACCTTAAAGTCATTTTAAAGTTTAAGTATCTCCAGAAATAAAACTGAAATGTGTTGAGAACTCAGAATAGTTTGACCAGAACCACTGAATGGATCCATCACAGTTTAATTATGAGGTCAGCGCAACGTTTTCCAACCAAGCTGGCCCTTCCTGACACGGATTACTCATTTTAGACACATTTCAAGTCATTTTAGAGACATTTCATTTTATTTCAGAGACGTTTTGAATCATTTTCAACAATCTTCATCTTACTTTGAATGAATACTAAGTCATACTGAACAAGTTTCAGGTTGTCTTGGAGAAATTTCAAGTCGTGTTTGACAGATTTTAAGTCTAAATGTCTAAAAACTGGAACCTTGAATTGTAATATTTGCTACATATCAGATTCTACTGATGCTAGAGCCTCAACAGTTGGAGAAATGTGGACCAAAGACTGTATTTTAGTAGAAATATGGATCCATCCATTGATAGACACTGACAGGAACTTTATGGAGACACACACTTTGCCATTTGCATGATTTTGTGTCTTAATGGTCATTTTGCTTCTTTTAGTAGAGATTTATCATCTTTTCATGGTGATTTTTCATGTTTTTGTGCTAATTTTGCATCTTTGTTCTTGTGATTTTGCACATTTTGATAACGATTTAGCATCTCTTTGGAGTTTTAGCTCTCTTGGTGGGAATTTAGTGTGTTTTTGTGGTGATTTCATGTCTTTTAGGTGGCAATTTTGCATCTTGTAGTGATTTGGAGATTTTGGGGGCTATTTAGCATGTTTTTGTCACAATTTTTGTCTTTTTATGATGATTTTGCATCTTTTTATGGTGATTTCATCTTTTTTTCTAGTGATTTGGGGATTTTGGGGGTAATTTAACATTTTATTTTCAAGATTAGGCATCTTTTTGTCATGTCTTTTGTCTTTTTGTGGTAATTTTACATGTTTTTATGGTGATTTTGTGTCTTTTAGTAGGGATTTGGAGACTTTTGAGGTTATTTAGC
Organism: Amphiprion clarkii; assembly: GCA_027123335.1. Lineage (NCBI taxonomy): Eukaryota > Metazoa > Chordata > Actinopteri > Pomacentridae > Amphiprion > Amphiprion clarkii. The sequence goes on along the minus strand of CM049584.1, from coordinate 32,899,161 downwards.
ACATTTTAGTCATGATTTTGTATCTTTTTGTCACAATCTTTGTCTCTTAGTAGTAGTTTTACCTCTTTTTTGCATCTTTTCATGGTGATTTTTCATGTTTTTCTGCTCAGTGATGTCTTTTCTTTTTTCTTTCTTTGATGTGTAACAGGATTCACAAAATTCTCATCTCTATTTAAAAACACCATAAATTTTCTTTTATTCCTTGAGTATTTAGCTCAAAGCCGCCGTTCAGTCAGAGGAATCTATCGTGTTCCTTTCCTCTCATGCTATTTCATCTTGTTTTCTTGGTAATCCTCTAAAATCGGTCGAATCTTCTTCTTTTTCTCAAACACTATTTTCATGCATCTTCTTTTCTTCCAAACAAATCTGCACCTTAATTCTTTTTCCCTCCGACCTGTGATGTTTTCTCTCTTCTTTCTTTAAATACGGTGTTTTTCTCTCCTTTATTTCCTCCTTTAGAAACACTTTGTCCTCTCTTTCCTCTCTTTTCTCTTTCTGTAAATCACCAGCTCCCCTTTCTCTCCTTCCCTCGGAGAAAAGGCGAGTTTCTGTCTGTTCGTTCTGACAAATCGCTGCTTCCCGTCGCCTCCTTTCCTTTGTGAACAGACGAGTTCAGCAGCCTCTTTTTCTTTCTGTTCTCGGAGTGGAAACGAGGACAGATTGACTTTGAGATCTGACCCGAGCTAAGACCGGCTGTCAGCAGGTAATGATAGAGACTTAGAGAGCGACGCCTCTTCACAGAGAGGATCACGCCTCGTCCTCCACTTAAAAAGAAGCCTTTTAAAATTTAGATCCCTGTTGAGAGAACAGCCTATCCCTCTAAAATACACCTTGATCGATTCCCTAACTATCCGACGGCTGCAGCAGACGTGGAGATAAATCCCACAAAAATATCTGAGCCGCCGCCGCTGCCGTTCGGCAGAAAGTCTTTTTCTCAGCCCAGAATCACGACACTGAGAGTCTGAAATGAGGGATTGTTGGGTTCTCAGCTCATGTATGCAACCAGACAAAGACAATAGTTTGGATCCTCATAGTCTGAGTAACTTTCACACAAACTTTGGTCTCTGATTTGAAAAAAACTCCAAACTCCTGACTGCGATCAAAGAGAATGAGATGGAAACGGAGCTGCAGGAGCAAATTACAAAGTTCTGCCTCTTTTCATGGTGATTTTTCATGTTTCTGTGTTAATTTAGCATTTTTTTTAGAGTGATTTTGCACATTTTTGTCATGATTTAGCTTGTTTTTGAAGATTTTAGGTCTCTTGTTGGGAATTTAGTGTGTGTTTGTGGTGCTTTCATGTCTTTAGGTGGCAATTTTGCATCTTTTTGTCATGATTTAGCATCTTTTCATGGTGATTTTTCATGGTTTGTGCTAATTTTGCATCTTTTTATGGTGATTTTGTGCCTTTTAGTAGTGATTTGGAGATTTTTGGGGCTATTTAGAACATTTTTTTTGTGATTTCATATCTTTTTGTCATAATCTTTGTCTTTTTGTAGGATTTTTACCAGTTTTTTGCATCTTTTCATGGTGATTTTTCATGTTTTTGTGCTCAAAGTGATGTCTTTTCTTTTTTCTTTCTTTGATGTGTAACAGGATTCACAAAATTCTCAAAAAACTACTAAAGAAACCCAATCCTAAAGACCTCAGCAAGCTTTCTGTAGAGATTCATGGATAAACAAACCAACATCTGGACTATTGATTGGTTCCACTGTGGATTAATCTTTATTTCTGGATAAATCAGTCGGCTGGTTGGTCAGAAAATGGTGAAAAATATGGAAAAGTGTTTCCCAAAGTCCAAAGATATTCATGACAAAAAACTCCAGAGACACGCGATCTCTACAAAATGACAACTAAACAGTCTCAAAGAGTGAACCCTCCTCCCGACAAATAGACACCAGACGACCACAGAAAACCACAAAATGACCACAAAGACGAGCAAAATGATGACTTAAACCTACAGTAGCTTCAGTGGAAATCATCTCTTGTAGGTTCTTGGATCCATATTTCTACTAAAATCCATTCTTTGGTCGACATTTCACCAACTGTTGAGGCTCCAACATCAGTAGAATCTGATGTGTAGCAAATATTACAAGCTAAGGTTCCAGTTTTTAGATATTTTGAAATCTGTCCAAAATTACTTGAAATGTATCCAAAGTGACCACAAATTGTTCACTATGTCTCAAGATTTGTAGTAAGCTTAAGATTGTGCTTAATGTCCAAAATAAATCAAAATGTCTAAAATGACTTGAAACGTGTCTAAAATGATTCACAAGTGTCAAAATTCCACCCTTGTTTGAAAATGTTGGACTTTTTTTTCGTGCAAATTGTAATTTTCAAGGGACAGTAATTTCAGTAGAAAGCAACTGGACTTCTCTGGTAGGTTCTTGAAGATGTTTCACCTCTCAGAGATGTGAAACATCTTCTGACTGAAGTTCTACGATTATTTTGAACCAAAAAGTTTTTCCTGTCTTTTGAAATAGTTTTTGGTTTTTCTAAAAAGATCCGATGTGCTTCTCATGAACATTTAACTCACAAACTGACTCAAAGAGTTGCATTGCGACTACAAACAAAGATAAAATTACCAAAAAGTTATTGAAAATGAACACAAACAAAGAACGATCACCAAGAAACACACAGCTTTTTCTGTTTGTTTGAGTTTTGCAGTTTCTATTAACTTGTTGGATGCAACATTTCAGAATGAGTATCAGAGAATGTTCTTGAAACTCAGCTGGTGTTGAGACTAGAGATCGACCGATTGTCGGTGCCGATATTTGGACATTTGACGTATATCGGCATCGGCCTTTTTTTAATCCGACGGGCCGATATGAAGAAATCAATTTAAACCTGAGTTATTTGGGCTCAGATGCAGCCGCGTCTCTCTCTCCTGCTTTCTGTCTCCAGCACTATCCACCTCGCGCTCTGATTGGTTAAGCTTCAGTGGCAGAGCCTCTGAAGCAGTAGCTGTCCTCACACACACACACACACACACACACACACACACACACACACACACACACACACACACACACACACACACACACACACACACACACACACACACACACACACACACACACACACACACACACAGCAGAGAGAAGCTCCAGAGAGAAAACACGTGTCGAAGGTAAATGCAGAAAACTCTTCCCAAATTGGAATAAACATCCCAGTGCTCTAGATCTCGTTACAGTGAGCAGCAGAATAACGTAAGAGCGGAGTAAACATTAGCGGCAGCTCTGCTAACTCCTGTTACCTCCCGACATGTCTGTGAATTACTTAATCCTCTGCGTAATCGAACGAAGCAGGAAGATGAAGCGTCGACGAGTCTCCCTTTAAACGTGTGTCAAAAGTGCGGATTTTGAACTTTCTACCAGTTTTTGAATAGTGTCGATCGACCAAGTAAAACCAGAGTTATGATCAATAATAAACGCTGTACTTTTGAGCGAACTTTAGACGAGCGCATTTCGTGCGTCATTGTATGGTGAACGGCTAAACGGGAGATTCTTTGAAGCCTTCTGTAGCCGACACAAAAACAATCAGAAACATCAGGGAGAGTTTTGCAACTCTTAGGGAGTGACGTGTGAAAAACAAACTGAGACTCCCTGCTGGAAGCTCCTGGGACAAAGACGCTTCAACACTGGCAGCGGCTGCACAGGCATGATCCCAGTCAGAGCATCTCTGTGTTACTAGTAAGAGAGTGGAATATTTCAGAAATACACGTCCTTCACTGGCTTTGGCCACAGATCACTCTCTCTGCCAGACACAGAGAAGACACAAGATGCACAGAAAATAAAGACTTTGCTTCAGATGTAAAATAATAATAATAATAATAATAATAATAATAAACTTATTCTAGCAATGGAGAACACCAGGACTCCAGACTCTCCACATGGTCCTAAATGGTAAATGGTCTGTATTTATACAGCGCTTTACTGTACCTGAAACGATACCCAAAGCGCTTTACATTATACATCACAGTCACCCATTCACACACTGATGGTAGAAGCTGCCATGCAAGGCATTAACCACAACCCATCAGGAGCAGTTAGGGGTTTAGTGTCTTGCTCAGGGAGACCTCAACATGAGCTCTCCAGGCCAGGATCAAACTGGCAACCCTCCAGTTACAAGACGGCCACTCTACCCACTGAGCCATAAAGCCCCTTTCCTGTTGTTTTTGCCATTGTAGAGACTGTGGTGGACAGAAAAAGTTTTTTTGGAGTGGCACAAATTCATTTATGTAAAATTTTATTGTGACTCTTGACGATTTTGTAAATAGTTGTGCCAAAGTGCCTAAAAATTTCCTGAATTTAGTGCAAATAGTGGTATATAACTGTTGACTGCTGAATTTGCACATTATTTTATGACATAAACAATTTATATTTGCATTCTAAGTTCTGAAAAGGATTCTTTACACATGTTTATGGTGTCCACAGTAAAAAAAATCTAACTTTTTCCAACTCAGACTTTGTATTTTTTCAGCAATTTTAGGTCAAATGTGTTCATACATTATATCAAAAATGTATAAATAATTGTAGAATCATACAGGTGAGGTTGTGCTGAAAAAAGGACACCAAGCAAAGCAAGATCAACAATTTTTAAGGTGAAATATAAAGGTACAGGTCAAAAATGGACCTCAGTCAAATTGTCCCCCCAGATTCCTAAGGGTTAAAGCAAAGATAAGTCATTATAGTTATATTTAAATTTTACTTTATTTACTGTGGAAAAATTTCAGGGAGGTATTTATTTAAGCTTTTATTCAACTTTATAAGAGATGCTTCTGAGTGTAGGAAATCCATGCACTTCTGGAGCTATTATTTTCTGTTTGTTTGATTAAATAAACATGCTTTAGGCATTTAAACGAAGTTCAGTATTTGCATTATTCAATTTTTTTCATGCTAATTTTTACACTTTTACTGCAAATGAATATCGGCTCCAAATATCGGTTATCGGCCTCCTCTAACTACTAATAATCGGTATCGGTATCGGTCCTGAAAAACCCATATCGGTCGATCTCTAGTTGAGACTTTGTGGTCAATTTGTGCCTCTTTTGGTGTTTTTGTGGTAATTTTGTGGGACAAATGTTCATGAGAAGCTCATCAGATCTTTTTAGAAAAGTCTAAAACTATTTCAAAAGATTGGAAAAACTTTTTTGTTTTTAAATTAGGTGTTTTTTGTAGTTTCCATCAAGCAAGATAATCATAGGAGCTTCACTAGAAACCAACTGGACTTCTTCACAGACATGAAACGTCTTCAAGAACCTACCAGAGAAGTCCAGGAGTTACTGTCCCTTGAAAACAAATTTGTATGAAAAAAAAGTCCAAAATTTTCCCCAAAATGTGGCCATTTTTGACCCCTTTGAATCATTTTAGACATATTTAGATTTATTTTGGACCATTTTCATCTTACTTTGGACTAATCTTGCATCATACTGAACAAGTTTCAGGTCGTTTTGGATCAATTTCAAGTCAGAATGTCTAAAAACTGGAACCTTGACTTGTAACATTTGCTACATATCAGATTCTACTGATGTTAGAGCCTCAACAGTTGGTGAAATGTCGACCAAAGACCGGAAGCTTGTAGAAATATGGATCCAGGAACCTACTAGAGAAACCCACTTGGTTTTTACTGAAGTAATTTGACTTGAAAATGAAAAATTGCACAAAAAAAGTCAAAAATTTTCCAACAATGGTGGCCATTTTTAACATCTTTGAATCATTTTAGACTTTTAGATTTATTGTGGACAGTCTTTATCTTACTTTGGACTAATCGAGTCATACTGAACAAGTTTTAGGTTGTTTTGGATAAATTTCAAGTCAGAAATATTGAAAAACTGGAAATTTGTCTGGTTAAACTTTCCTCACATCAGATTCTACTGATGTTACAGCCTCAAATGTTGGTGAAATGCTGACCAAAGACTGGATTTTAGTAGAAATATGGATCCAAGAATCTACAAGAGTTGACTTCTACTGAAGCTCCTTTGACCAAAATGACCTGATGAGAATCTACACGGACAAACCAACAAGATCCTTCAAAATGTAGATAAAACTGTTTAAATCATCGTCTCATTCACTGGAAACTCATTCAATAAACCAGTAAACTGAATGAAGTGATGATGTCACGCTACAGCAGCAGGAAACTGAAACTGAAACAAACCCGTCAGCGTCCAATTAGGCCGACAGCTCCAGCGAGAGTCGGAATCATTCGATGTCTGCTTCCATGCAATCAGCCCCACAGAAAGGCAGATTTCAGAACAATCCGAGACCTGCCGCCCATAGCCTTCCATTTCTGAAGCCCCTTTTCAGCCAGGAAATTAATTTTGAAAGAGGCAGAATAAAAGGAGCAGCGAGGTGACTGGAGGTGCTGTATTAGACTACGCTCCACTAAAACCCAGTCGTTTAAAGCGCCGGCTGCCAGCTCGCCTCTGACCTCCCATCCTGTCTGAGGAATAATCGGCCTCAGACTCCCCCCTCCTCGCTCCGGATGACCCGCCGGGCTGCCGTACAGCTGATTGCCACTCTGGATGTTCGGCTCGGGAACTTTCGGGGAGGGTAATTGAAAAAGTTTCAGGGATTTTCTCTTTTCCTGGCGTTTCGCTGTTAAACTGCAGAGTGACACTAAAAGGATTCACCAACACCTTGCTGGGGTTAGAGCAGCGTCTGGTAAAATAAAACCAACCAAATCTCAACAAACCTCCTCAGAATCAGCTGATTTATTCATTTATTCTGTCTACAGTTTCTATAGGATGTTTACTGAAGACGTGCAAAGTTTCCAGCAGATTCAATGAATTGATTCTTGTCCCTTAAAGATGAAAAACTGGGGTAAAAAAGGGAATTTTTCAAAGGTGGTCATTTTATACATGCATGAATCATTTTAGCAAGTTTCAAGTCATTTTAGAGACATTTTGATTTATTTTGGATAATTTTTTAATCATTCTGGATCATCTTCATCTTACTTTGGATCAGTAGTAGACTGTAGATTCTTGGTAAAGTTCTGGATAGTCATTTTCATGCTATCTTCACTGAAAAAATGCTTTTATTTCAACAATAAGGACATTTCTAAGTGACCCTAAATTTTTGAACGGTAGTGTAATAAAATACAGTAAAAATATAGAAAAATATCATAAAAATATACAAAACTACAGTAAAAATATAGTAAAAATATACAAAACTACAGTAAAAATATAGTAAAATAGTAGAATTACAGTAAAAATATAGTAAAAATATCATAAAATTATAGAAAAAATATAGTAAAAACAGTCAAAAATATACAAAACTACAGTAAAATATAGTAAAATATAGCAAAATTATAGTAAAAATACAGTAAAAATATAGAAAAACTACAGTAAAAATCTAGAAAAAAATCTAGAAAAAATTTAGTAAAATATAGTAAAAATGCAGCAAAAATATAGAAAAAATATTGTAAAAACATTGTAAAAAATACAGTAAAAGTATTGTAAAAATTTGGTAAAAACGTAGCAATATTATTACTATATTATATATAAGTATAGCTTCTTAAATTCATCCTGTTTTACTTTTAGCTGCTCTTGTTATAGTTAAGTCATTTGATTTTCAAACCTTTATGCGCCAAACAGTAAAAGTATGGCAGCAAAGGAGCCAGAATTAATCTGTTAAAACCTGTAGAAGACTGAAATGTTCAAAATCTGTAAAAATTGTGACCCTAACACCAACATATCTGCAAAAAATCAGCAGGAATTTTACGTTCAAAGTAGCATTTAACATTTTTTATTAGATTCTTGGCCTTTCTTTTTTCTTTTTTTATGGTGTAATTCATGTTTTTATTATATTTTACTGTTGTCTAACTTTGTTCTTTGTGTGCTGACAGCTTTAATCTTCTTCTGCTGGAGGTCGGGACACGTTGAACCAGATTTTACTTTTTATGTGAATGAGATCGAGCTGCTGTTTGGTTTTTAACCAGAAACTAAAAATATTTTCTGTTTTCTCTGAGTCAAATATCTGCAGCAACTTCTGTCACCCACAAACAGACATTTAAACATCGGAAATAAAACTTTCAGACTTTAAATCGACTAAAGATTCATCGCTCTGTTGTTGATGACATCACACATTCGTCATCGGCAGACTCAGTTGCTGTGGAAACACATGAACACCTTCGCCTCCATGGCAACAAGCTGTTGGAAGGTGAAGCTGCTCAGTTTCAACTTTGAATCAGTTTAACAGAGAAGAACGTTTGGATTCATTCTGTTATAAATAAATAAACCGTCAGAAAGCCGTCCAATCAGAGCGCAGCATTCAGTCAGGTGACTTACAGTCCAGGTGACTCTGTCGGATTCCCTCCACGTCCTCAGCATGGATGAACTGGTAGCAGCGTTTCCCCACGATGTCCACCGGAGTCAGGTCCATGTAGTCGCTGATCCTGGAGTTAGGAGACAGAAAAGACCAAGAAAAACAATAAAATAATTTACTTTTTCAATCCACCGGATCACTGAACGGACTCTACAGACAGTTCATTTGAAATTCACGTTTGAAAGTCATTAAATTAACAATATGAGACAAAAGATAACCAAAGTGAACCAACAATAACCATAAAAAGATGCAAAATGACCATTAAAGTCACTAAATTAACCATATGAGACACCAAACCAACCAAAAACAAACAGAAAATAGTTACAAATAGATGTAAAACAGTCAAGATGTGGCACAAAATGACCAAAGTGAACCAACAATAACCATAAAAAGATGCAAAATGACCATTAAAGTCACTAAATTAACCATATGAGACACCAAACCAACCAAAAACAAACAGAAAATAGTTACAAATAGATGTAGAACAGTCAAGATGTGGCACAAAATGACCAAACTGAACCAAAAATAACCATGAAAAGATGCAAAATCACCACAGAGTCACTAAATTGACAAAATGAGCCAAAAAATGACCAAACTGAACCAAAAAAATAACCATTAAATGATGCAAAATAACTATTTAAGTCACTAATTAACAATACGAGACAAGAAATTACCAAAAATAACCATAAAAAGAAGTAAAATGACCACTTAAGACACTAAATCAACAACATGAGACACAAAATAACCAAAAAAAAAGAAAAAATACTTACAAAAAGATGTAAAACACTCAAGATGTGGCACAAAATGACAAAAATGAACAAAAAAGGACAGTTTTTAATTATTTTCTGACAAATTTTGAGTCATTTCGGTCAATTTTTAAGCCATTTCAGGCCATTTTTGAGTGAATCTGGTCAATTTTTGAGTTGTGGACTATTGTACTAATAATTCTGAACAAACTAAGGTTCACTTTGGAACACTTTTGAGTCATTTTGGTCAAACTTCACTCCTTCTGGACAAACGGCAGACCATTTTGGACGGTCTTTCAATTATTTTCGGACACATCTGGAGTCATTTCGGTCCATTTTTTAACCCAAACCTTCACCCTAAACTCAGACATAAAGTTCTGAGTATTTTCATGTTCAAAAGTTTAAAAAGACAAAAGCATTTTTTTCTTCTACTTTCAATCATCTTTAACTTTAATTTCCAACCATTTCTTCAGTCTGAACCGTTCTTTTAGAGGTCATATCACTTCCTGTAATAGCAGCAGCACTTTTAAAAAGTCATTTTCTACGAATAAATCTCATTTTTTACCTGAATATTTTTTTATATTTCCAGTCGGAGATGCTTAACAAAGAAACTCTGAGAGAAAAGTGAGAATAAAATACATTATGAGGCTGAAAATAATCAACCAGAGCTGCGTTAAAAGGAGATTCTGTCTGAACATCTTTATTATCTTGCTCTGGTTCATATTCCTGCTGCTGAGATTCTGGATTTATCATAAAATCTGAATATTTACCTCTCACTCTCTGCTGATATTATTTCAGTCTGTCTTCAGTTCAAATTAAATTCACTAAACACGGTTTAGAGGATTATTTTGCTTCAGGAGACTGAATAAAAGAAATGATAAAAGATAAATATTTATTCCAAAGTTCAGATTTAGTTTAATATCTGATACCAAAATAAAAAAAATAGCACAAAATCTTCACTTTTAGAGGCTGGAACCAGGAAATATTTCACATTTGTGCTTTTAAAAGTGATTAAAATTATATTTGATTAGTTTTACTTCAACTTCAACCAGCGATTATTTACAGTGATGATTATTTTCTGGAATTATTAATCAGCTGTTTGTTCTACGTCAGAAAATGATAAAAATGTGGATCAGAGTTTTATCAAAGATCTTGTTTTGTCCAAAGATATTCAGTTTTCTGTCATAAACCAGAAAATATTTACATTTAAGAAGGTGAAATCAGAGAACTGAAACTGTTTTTGGACTCAAACTGACTATCAGAAAAGTTAATTAATCAGCTGAACCCTCACAGCTCTATTTTCCCTCCTTCTGATGAATCATCTCCACATTACTGAGGCTGAAATGAAAACGTTGGAGCAGCTGTTCTCCATTAAAAGCTCAGCAGCTAATAAGCTGTCTGTCTATTGTACAGGTAGCACCACGACGCCTTAAAAGCTTTAATTGTCAAGATGTGGCACAAAATGACCAAAATGAACCAAAAATAACCATAAAAAGATGCAAAATGAGCACAAAGAGTCACTAAAGTGACAAAATGGGACAAAAAATGACCAAATTGAACCAAAAAAAAACCAGTAAATGATGCAAAATGACCATTTAAGTCACTAAATTAACAATAGGAGACAAAAAATTAATAAAAATAACCATAAAGAGAAGCAAAATGAACACTAAAGACACTAAACTGACAATACAAGACTAAAAAAATGACCAAAATGAACCACAAATAACCAAAAAAAGATGCAAAAAGACCACTTAAGTCACTCAAACTGACTAACTATCAGAAAAGTTAATTAATCAGCTGATTATGAACTGATTAACCCTCACAGCTCTATTTTCCCTCCTTCTGATGAATCATCTCCACATTACTGAGGCTGAAATGAAAACGTTGGAGCAGCTCTTCTCCATTAAAAGCTCAGCAGCTAATAAGCTGTCTGTCTATTGTACAGGTAGCACCACGACGCCTTAAAAGCTTTAATTTGAGAGAATTTGCCACAGGATAGACAGAACAATTTCCCTGCGACGGAGTCTAATGTCTGGCGGCAGATAACAGCACACTCTGTTCCATCATTCTCTCACAGAGTCCTCCTAGAATGGGCTATAATGTCGCTCTGCATCCCATATCATCATCCCCCGGCATTGTGTCGCTTCTCCCAGCCACAAAAAAACCAATCTGTCTACTATCATTTTCCCCATAATAAAACATGAAGGGCTGATTTTTCTGCTGCGATATGAATCTGCCGGTCGGCCGGTTAACTCCGTATCCTGATGCCTATCTGCTTTATCTGGACACAGGAAGCAGATAGATCCATCACAGACGTATTTCACTGTTAAACCGGCAGGATTGGGTCAGATTCCTCATGAATAAGAAGCTCACACCACTTTTGCTGTTTTTTCCTCAGCAGGTGTGAATCCTGAATGCAGAATCAGACGCTCGGATCGTTTCTAAGGTCAGAAAACTGGAGGTTTCTCTGAGAAGTCTGCCCAAAAACATTCAAAATCTGCACAAAACAACATATTAGACCATCTAAAAGTAGTCAAAAATTACAGCAATGGGTAATTATTATCCCTTTAAAATGGAATAAAGTGTTAAATCTCCAATCCAGGCTGGTTTAGTGTCTCCATAAAGTTCCTGTCAGTGTTTATCTATGGATGGATCCATATTTCTACTAAAATACAGACTTTGGTCCACATTTCTCCAACTGTTGAGGCTCTAACACCAGTAGAAAGGTGGTTGTAGAGAAAATGAACAGAAATTAGTTTTATTTTCTAGATTGTGACCCCTGGATGGATTTAAACTGATCTGGTGTCAGTTTTTACCAGAACTCAAATGTGTTTTTTTTCTTTAAAAAAAAAAGAAAAAAAAAAAAAAGGTCAAATTCCATGAAATTTGGCTAAAATTACACAAAAATCCTCCCAGATTTTTCAATATTTGTCAAAAATGGCTCAAAAATTGCTCAGAATGAGAAAGGATGTCCAAAATTACTCTAAATTGCTAGTAAATTATTAAAATTTGTACAAAAAAAATGACAAAAGTCTTCCAAAGTGACTCAATATTTCCCCAAAGTATTCGAATAATGTTCTAAAGACCTTGAGGTCTTGTCCAAAGTGACTCAAAATCTTTCCAAAATTCATCAAATCTCGATTAGCTTCACACCGAGACACCTGGATGGATGTAAACTGATCTAGTGTCAGTTTTTACCAGAACTCAGGTGTTTTTCCTCCAAAATGTCATGGTTCTATCTGCTGCACTGATGAAGTTCTGAGGCTCAGAAACGACCGAAAAAGTCCATTAAAAAGTGGGAAATCTGGACCCAGAACCAGGAACTGGACAGTTTTCAGGAATTTCAGATAAATTTAAAGTAATTTTGGTCAAATTTTAAGTAATTTTAGACCATTTTAAAAAATTAATCTGGACAATTTTTGAGTTGTGGACTATTTTATCGATGATTTTGTAAAAAGTATGAGTCACTTGGGAACATTCTTGAGTCATTTTTTACAGTTTTCAAGTCATTTCTCACTAACTGAACTTCTCTTGAACCCTTGAATTTCCAACTGTATTCGCTGTTTTGTCCTCGTCTCCCTGAATCTCTAAACTACGGTGTATATGTGCTGGACTGATGAAGTTCTGAGGCTCAGAAATGATAACTCTGGACCCACCTCTATGGACTTCAAGGACCTGGAATGTTCTAAGTGAGACTAAACTTAACGACTGGAAGCAGGAAAGGAGAACGTCCCCTGGAGAAAGTTCTAGAGCAGACCTACCGACAGCTGTCCAGTTGTCGGTAGGTCTGCTCTTTCTCCAGGAGGACGTTCTCCTCTATGGACTTCAAGAAGCTGGAACTCTGGAAATATTCCCAGTATGAAGGTAGAACTCTCATCATTGATAAAGTTACTGGAGATGAAGAAACAGATGTTCTGAGAAGGTTCTGGTGGAACTCTCTTTGCGCTGTTTCAGAAGATCTCACCAGAACCAGAGGGTCCGGTTCCTCACCTGTTCTCGCAGTAGACGATCTTGAGGTCCATGTTGACTCTGGTGACGAACATCTGGCAGTCGATGCGGACCTCGTTGATGGTCGGCGGCGGTAGAGCGTGGGCCACCACCACCATCCCCATGATCTGATTGGGCACCGAGCGACTGTGAGTCAGCGCCATCCGAATCCGGAGACGGCCCGTGATGTGGATCACCTGAGGAGGGTCCGAGGGTTAGAGGGTTAGGGTTGGAGGGTCTGGAGGTGGAGGAGCTTTAGAAGAACACATGTTGCTGCAACATGAAGTCGTTATGTGGCTGAAGAGACACCTATAATACCAGACCTCATTCTAAATTTAGCTAGTTTTAGATTGTCTGTGTTGACGTGTACAGTACCAGACTCTATTCAAAATTCTGCTAATTTTAGGCTCAATTTTATTCAGTTCTTGAGCAGCTGCATGGGCATCTATAGTATCAGACTCAATTCAAAATTTTGCCAACATTAGATTCCACTTTATTCAGTTTTTGTCTGGCTGCACAGACACCCATAATACCAGACTTTATTCAGATTTTGCCAGTTTTAGATCATCTGCACTGACATTTCCAGCACCAGATTCCACTCAAAATTCTGCCAGTTCTAGACTTGACTTTACTCGGTTCCTGTCTGGCTGTACAGATCCCTCTTGCACCAGACTTTATCCAAACTTTTCTTTATTTTAGACTTTATTTTATTCAGTCCTTGCATGACTGCCCAGACATTTATTGCACCAGACATTATTCAAACTTTAACCAATTTTAGATTCAACTTTAGTCAGTTCTTGCGCAGCTGCACAGACATCTGTAGTACCAGGATACACCCAAACTTTTCTTAATTTTAGACTTGAATTTATTCAGTTCTTGCACAAGTGTCCAGACTCTACAGTACCAAACTCCATCTAAAATTTTACTAATTTTAGACTCAACTTTATGAAATCCTTGTGCAGCTGCAGAGACATCTATAGAACCAGACTCCATTTTAAATGTAGCCAGTTTTTGATAGTCTGCGTTGACATTTACAGTACCGGACTCCATTCGAATTTTACCTGATTTTAGACTCAACTTTAATGTCTTTATGCGGCTTTACAGACTTCCACAACTGATGCTTCTGATATTTTCAGTGTTTTACTAAGAACATCTTCTTTTATTCTGAACCAAGAACTGTTATAGTTTAAACCATAAAAATAAATTTCAGCCTTTAGTTGCTTCAAGAGGATAAGCAGGAAAACACCTAAACACATTTCTGTTGCTTTACAGGCAGATTAATCATCATTTAATCGTTATGTGGTGAACAATAAACAACAGATTCTTCATGTTTGTCTCAGATTGTCTGGTTCAGATTAAAAACTATGTAAATATATGAATGTAGTAAAAAATGAGAAGTTAAAACTGCCTGCAGCAACAGAACGTCTTTAAAAATGCACACTTTAGATCTCTCTCTCTCTCTGTGTGTGTGTGTGTGTGTGTGTGTGTGTGTGTGTGTGTGTGTGTGTGTGTGTGTGTGTGTGTGTGTGTGTGTGTGTGTGTGTGCAGTAATATATGCATGCATGTGTGTGTGAATATTTATGTGCGTCTTTGTTTCGCTGTGATTTGCATCTGATCTCAGTCTGCCAGGTGGTCACACACACACACACACACACGCACGCGCGCACGCACGCACACACACACACACACACAAATGCACACACGCACGCACGCACGCATGCACGCACGCACACACACACACACACACACACACACACACACACACACACACACACACACACTCTGAATCCTTTAATCCTTCCTCTCGATCTGCAGCGCCGAGTCGGTCACAGAGCTTAGAGTCCTATTGTTATGTCTATAGGAGTCATAGAGATGTCTTTATTCTACAAGATCAAACCAAGGAGACTGAAGAAGTTATAGAAAACTAAAAACTAGAGTCCTGATGTTCGTCTACAGCTTTAAATCAATAAAACTTAATTACAAACTACAGACGTCCTGATCAAGCAACAGGCACCATGACTTCTGTGGAGGTTAATGACCTCCAACCAGAACTCAGGTCTTGTAGTTTTAGACAAATTTTGAGTCATTTTAGATGATTTTTGAGTTGTGTTGGACAAGTTCTGAGTGATTTTAGAGAGATTTGAGAGGCTCTGGTTAATGACCTCCAACCAGAACTCAAATTTATATGATTTTTGAGTCATTATAGATGATCTTTGAGTCATTTTAGATGGTTTTTGAACAGAATAGAATAGATCTTTACTGACACTCTTACAGAAAATAATAAAAATCAGTTTAATACTCTCTGAACAGTAGCATTAAAAATAAACTATTTAACATACCCTAAAGATGTATACAACATAAGAGGTGCTTTGGACAAGTTCTGGGTGATTTTATAGAGGTTTTGAGTCATTTTGGACAAGTTTCGAGTTATTTGTTTTAAAATACTTTTTTTATAGCCCTAAAACATTACTTTTCAAATGTGTACAAAACAGAGTACAGGTACCGTAAATCTTTGTGTTTTGTGTGTGTTTAGCATGTTTAGCATGTTCATCACCTTGTATCCTGAGGACTTGATGTGCACGCCCCTCTTGGTGAGCGTGGACTTCATGCGGATGAAGAAGGATCTTTCCAGGGAGTTGTCTGGAGCCAGGAGGCTGGGGCTGCTGGACTCCACTGGAGAACAAACGGAGAAACGTTTAGCTGGAGGGAGGCTGTAAAACTAATAAACACATCCACACTGTCAGCCGCAGCCATCAGCCAATCACAGCGGCTGTCAACCTGTCCGTCAAATCACAGCGGCTCGTGGCAATCAAACCTCCGGACGTCAAAACACATCAATGCCGACGGACGGAAGCCAATTAAAGGTTCGTTAAGGAGGAATAAAACCTCCTAAAGTCAGCCAATGTTCAGTAAAACTTGGAAACACAATCTGATCATTCAGCCGACCAATCAGAGAGCAGGATGGGGCTGAAGGGGAGGAGCCTCACTGAACTACTACTAAAAAAGTCCAAGACATTCTAGAACCAGTCCTAAACCAGTCCTTAAAAGGTCTAAAACCAGGACCAGAATCAAACCTAAACCAGTCCAAAAAACATTCAGAACCAGTCAGAATCCAGTCTGAAACCAGTCCTAAAAAAGTCAAAAAAACAACACAAAGTCGTTACCAAATCCAAACCTAAACTACTGCCCCCATCCCTCTGGAACAGGGTAGATCTGGACTCATCAGACCACATGACCTCCAGAATCCAATCTTTATGCTCCACAGCAAACTGAAGCCTTTTTTTCTGATCATCCACTGATCAGTGGTTTTCTTAGAACTACAGCTGTTTAGTCCCAGTCCTTTGAGTTCCCTTCATGTGGAAATGTTCTTCCTTTCACTAACAAATAGCCATGAGTTCGACTGGTGGTTTTGTTGTGGCATCTTAAGACTGAACAAATGATAAAATGCGACAAAGAGGATTTTAGAGCTGACAATAAGACTGGAAGACCAAACATGTCATCTAAAGTTATGAATATTCTGAATAATCCTGTGGAAAACACCAACCCAGTGGAAGCCCATGGAGCCAGATGAGTTGTTGGTTTCCAGAACAGAAGAGGAGAGTTTAGAAGAAGGTATAAAAGACGACGTAATGTTTTGTGGCGTCAGTTAACATCTCCGGATGTTGCTCCTGTTTATTCTTCCAGCTCTGGATTGAATAAACTTTATTCATGTCAGACTCTGAAGACTGTTTCCTGAGAACGTTTTGAAGACTCCAGCTGTTGATCCAGAATTGATTTTTGACCACGTTTGACAAAGATGCCTGAACATCACTGGCCAAGTCACAACAATGTCCTACCATCATCTAAGAGTTTGACTTATGCATCTTTTTTTTGTTGTCTTGCGTCTCATTTTTGTTGGTTTTGTCTTGTTTTTGTTGTTTTGTGTCTTATTTTTGTCATTAGATAAGTTGTTGTCATCACTACAGTAATTATCCAACAGAAGGATCTGAACTATTTGCTCAGTTAATTCCAGGTGGAGATTTTTTTGTTTGGCCACACAGGGCAAAATGTGACTCAGAGCTTAATTTTCATTATTATTTTATACAACATAAGTGAGTAAATCTCAGTGAATATCAGTTGTATCACCTTGTACATTTGCAACGATGTCTTGTTGGTTTTCCAACAATATTTTCTTTATGAAGGTCAAAATTCTAGAAACCTGGAGGTTAAATAGTTAAAAAGCAACTTGGACAGCATTTAAATCAACTCTGAGGTTTGTGAAATGCTACGACAACGTTTGTTCCTTCTGGTGGAAATCGCTTTTTATTCAGCGTTCAACTCCCTCAACACACACACACACATATTAAAACACACACACTATAACACACACACACACACACACACACACACACACACACACACACACACACACACACACACACACACACACACACACACACACACACACACATTAAAACACACACTAAAACACAGGAACACACTCTCCCAGGTCTCTGGTGGACTCTGGTCTGATCAGCGCTGATTCGTGTTGACAACATCTAATCTGAAAAAATTGAAAGAAATGAATTAATATGCAAATTTATCCTTTAAAATATAAACGTCCTTGAAGAGAAACAGAGACGGAGGGATGGAGGGAATAAAAGAGGAATAAAGGAGGAATAAAAGAGGAACAAAGGAGGAATAAAGGAGGGAATAAGAAGAAATGTAAGGAAAAAAAGGAGAGTAAAAGATAGAAATGAAAAGCAAAAATGAAGATAAGAAGGAGAGGAAGACAGTTATAGAAAAGAAAATGAGAAAAGAAGGACGTGGAAATGAAGACGAGAGAAAAAGAAGAAGGAAGGAAAGAATGAAGCAAAAGGTGAAGAAGAGAAAGTGAAAGATGAAAATGTGTGTTGGTGGACTCCCTCTCTGGTCTCTTTCTCCTTCAGAGGAGTCATAGGAGTCTTGGTGGCCTCCCTCTCTAGTCTCTTTCTCCTTCAGAGGAGTCATAGGAGTCTTGGTGGCCTCCCTCTCTAGTCTCTTTCTCCTTCAGAGGAGTCATAGGAGTCTTGGTGGCCTCCCTCTCTGGTCTCTTTCTCCTTCAGAAGAGTCATAGGAGTCTTGGTGGCATCCCTCTCTAGTCTCTTTCTCCTTCAGAGGAGTCATAGGAGTCTTGCTGGCCTCCTTCTCTAGTCTTTTTCTCCTTCAGAGGAGTCATAGGAGTCTTGGTGGCCTCCCTCTCTAGTCTCTTTCTCCTTCAGAGGAGTCATAGGAGTCTTGGTGACCTCCCTCTCTAGTCTCTTTCTCCTTCAGAGGAGTCATAGGAGTCTTGGTGACCTCCCTCTCTAGTCTCTTTCTCCTTCAGAGGAGTCATAGGAGTCTTGGTGGCCTCCCTCTCTAGTCTCTCAGGTCTTGAGGACGTCCTGCTCTAGTCAGATTTATTCATGTTCCATCTTCCTTCCATTTCTTAATGATGGATTTATCTGGACTCCAGGAGATCTTCAGGAACTTTAAATGTTCTTGTATCGTCCTGACTGATGCTTTTCTACAACCTTTCCTCAGAGTTTCTTCGCTCTTCAGTCTTCATGGTGTAGTTTTATCCAGGAGTTCTGATCCACCAGAGACTGGACCTTCAGATCCAGGATCTTTATCCTCTAATCACTGAGACACATCTTCTTTTAGACTGACATAATTTTGTAGAAATCTGTTTTCACTTTGACATGAAAGAGTCTTTTAATCTAAATTCTTGTCCAGGATTTAACGCTGGAAACTTAATATATTTTGATTTGTAACCAGAAGCGCGTAAACGAAGGACAAAGGAGGATGAGAATAAAAGAAGAGAAGATCCCAGGAGGAATCATCTCCTCCTCCATCCCTCCATCCCTCCATCCATCCATCCATCCATCCATCCATCCATCCATCCATCCATCCATCCATCCATCCATCCATTCTCCCTCTCAGTCCTCCAGGAAATCAGCCGTGATCTGACGGAGGAATAATGATGATGGAGGGATGGAGGAATGACGGAGAGCAGGACCTCCTTCACCTCCACTCCTCTCTTTGTTATTCCCTCAGAATTAATGGGATGAGTGTGAAACCCTCGCTGGAGATCCGACCGTCATTGTTCCACCTCTCCTCTCGTCTCATTGCTCATGTTCCATCACAAACACTTTCTGCATGGATGGAGGGGAGGAGGAACTGATGAATGAGGAGGAGAAGAAGAGGAGGAACTGATGCATGAGGAGGAGAAGAAGAGGAGGAACTGATGCATGAGGAGAAGAGGAGGAGGAACTGATGCATGAGGAGGAGAAGAAGAGGAGGAACTGATGCATGAGGAGAAGAAGAGGAACTGATGCATGAGGAGGAGAAGAGGAGGAGGAACTGATGCATGAGGAGGAGAAGAAGAGGAGGAACTGATGCATGAGGAGGAGAAGAAGAGGAGGAACTGATGCATGAGGAGGAGAAGAAGAGGAGGAACTGATGCATGAGGAGAAGAGGAGGAGGAACTGATGCATGAGGAGGAGAAGAAGAGGAGGAACTGATGCATGAGGAGAAGAAGAGGAACTGATGCATGAGGAGGAGAAGAGGAGGAGGAACTGATGCATGAGGAGGAGAAGAAGAGGAGGAACTGATGCATGAGGAGGAGAAGAAGAGGAGGAACTGATGCATGAGGAGAAGAGGAGGAGGAAGAACTGATGCATGAGGAGAAGAAGAGGAACTGATGCATGAGGAGGAGAAGAGGAGGAGGAACTGATGCATGAGGAGAAGAGGAGGAGGAAGAACTGATGCATGAGGAGAAGAAGAGGAACTGATGCATGAGGAGGAGAAGAGGAGGAGGAACTGATGCATGAGGAGGAGAAGAAGAGGAGGAACTGATGCATGAGGAGGAGAAGAAGAGGAGGAACTGATGCATGAGGAGAAGAGGAGGAGGAAGAACTGATGCATGAGGAGAAGAAGAGGAACTGATGCATGAGGAGAAGAAGAGGAACTGATGCATGAGGAGGAGAAGAGGAGGAGGAACTGATGCATGAGGAGGAGAAGAAGAGGAGGAACTGATGCATGAGGAGGAGAAGAAGAGGAGGAACTGATGCATGAGGAGAAGAGGAGGAGGAAGAACTGATGCATGAGGAGAAGAAGAGGAACTGATGCATGAGGAGGAGAAGAGGAGGAGGAACTGATGCATGAGGAGAAGAGGAGGAGGAAGAACTGATGCATGAGGAGAAGAAGAGGAACTGATGCATGAGGAGGAGAAGAGGAGTGGAACGAAGTGATAAACAGAAAACAAGAACAGAATGAAGAGGAGCAGAGGTGTGAGAAAAAGAAAAACAGAGTGAAGGGAAAATAGAGTAAAGGAAGAGCGATGAAGATGAGGAGGAAAAGAGGAAGAAGAGGAGGAGAAAGGAAAAGAAAAATATGGAGAGTAAAACAGAGAAGAAGAAAAAGAGGAGGATGAGCAATGAGAGCAAACGGATGAAAAAAGAGAATAAAAACAAGAGGAAGAAAATAAAGAGTGGGAGGAAAAGAAGAAATGGAAACAGGATAAGAAGAAGGACAGTATGAAGGGAGTGAAAGAGAAAAAGTTAAAAGAAAAAGAAAATGTAGGAGCGAGAGGAAGAAAACATTAAAGGAAAACAAGAAGGAAAGAGGAAGAAAGAAGAACAATGAAAGAAGAAGAGAAAGAAAAAGGGGAAGAAGAAAAGAAACGGAGGAGATCAATGATGAAGAAAAAGAAGAAAAAGAGGTGAAGGAGGAAGAACTTCAAAAGTAATTTACATGAAACTAAGAGGAACAGTGAGAACAATGACAGGAGAAGAGGAAGAAGAACAAGAAGAGTAGGAATAAAAAGATGAAAAAGAAGAGAAGAAAGAAGTTTTGCAGTAAAAAAAAGGGAAAACTTTGAGAAATATTAACTAAAATCCCATTCCATCTGCTGTAAGACTTTACAACATCAGCATCACTGGCTGATGTTAACATAAACTGGACTCATATCATATCATCTTAAATCACGGTAAACTCTCCACAACAACTCCTTGCACTGCTGGCATTTTCTGCACTTTTACGATTACATTTATTCCACAAGCCACTTTATGCTGATGTCATTATTTATAGTGTAGTAATACTGTATTTATTCATTTCTCATCCTTCATTCTTGTATGTATTATATATATTATTGTTATAATTATTATCTTTACTGTAGTAAACTGTAGTTAGTGCTGCTCTGAAAGATTTTTGCTGCTGTAACACTGGAAATTTCCCCTGACCTGGGGAGTGATAAAGGACTATCTTATCTTAAATTTCTCTATTTATGTATTGAGGGTTCTTTGAGGCACAATGTAAAGAAGTCATTCTTTCAAGATCGCCTACCTGAAAGGTTCTTTGTGGAACTAAAACAGGTTCTTTGACGGCTGTCCAGAACCATCCTTATTTTTCTGACATCATCCAGACTTGATCATTGTTTGAGTGATTTTTAACCAATAAAGTCACATTTCTGAGTTCCTGTTTAACATTCTGGGTTCTCGGTTGGAGAGAACTTGTTCTAAGACGCCAGCTGTGATCGACTTTTATCTGTTTTCTGATGTTCTACGGAGCAAACAATTCATCCAGAATAGAAATATGAGCTGAGTGCAGCAATGGGAGGAAGAAGAAAGGGAGGAGGAGGAGCATCAGAGGGAGCATGAAGAAGAAGCAGAGGTGAAGGAGGAGAAAGAAGCAGGAGAGAGGAGGGAATACGAACACAAGGAGATTAGAGGAGGAGGAGGAGGAGGAGAGGAGCGCTGGGACAGAGAGACGTGAAGACCAAACAGAAGGAGGAGGACGGGAGGATCCAGAGGTGTTTTCTCATTCTGATCGTTGCCGTGGCGTCTTCAGGGACGGCGCTCCTACAAGACAAAGATTAGCGCTACAAAGGCAGCAGGTGGCTGAAGGCGCCGCCGAAGCCGGAGCCGACTCTGGGACCTAATTATCTACGGCACTGAAACTTTCCCCCGTTTGAAGGACAAACGATTAATTAAAAAGAACAACTCACCTACGTCTGCGATCTGCTGCCTAAACCCGCGGAGAAGAGGGTTCGGGGAGTCTCGGCGGGACGGGATCATTGTCAGAGCGTCTAATGACGGCGGCGGCGTGTCCGAGCGATAACTAGCTAACGGGACCAAACAAAGCACCAAGGTCACCTCAACCTCCAGCAGAATGAGAGAACCGACAGATCCAGATATCCAGAGACGCTACAAGAATCAGACATTTAGCTATGGAATATAACACAGATTCTCACAGAGACGCTACGAGAACGCTAATCAGACATTTAGAAATCAAACATCACAGAAAAAGTCAGAGAGATGAATGAAAGAAGAAGAGAAACAGAAGAGATCAATTATGAAGAAAAAGAAGATGATAAAAGAAGAAAAAGAGGTGACCAGAAGAAAAAGAAAAGGAGAAGTACAAGGAGATGAAGAACAAGGAGAAGAAGTGCCACCTGGTGGACATGCTTGGATTCGCTGCCCAGGAAGGATGCGAGGACCCGACCAAAGCTGCTTGCAGCTTTAATTAGTTTACATTCTTCGTCCGTCTTTTGAACTGCACTTTTGAAGGCCTAAAAATACTGGACAATGCGTGAAACTTTACACACACATCAGGACTGGTGAAAAGTTTGATATTTTAGGGGAATTGCAGAGATGTGAGCCAAAATGGCTCCATAGCGCCACCTGGAAAATTTCAAACATTTACTATGTTGACTATGTGTCACCTACAGCTATGAAATTTGGTAGTCACATGGAACTCCTCAAGACACACAAAAATAATACTGACAGAGCTCAAATTTGTCCAGGATGTACAGCAGTCATAGGTGATCAAAAGTTATCAAAATGCTCCACAAAAGTCTGAGGGCATGGAAATGGCGGCCGGCGGAATTTCAACAATCTGCCATGAAACAGGAGGTGATGTATAACTAGCCTGTACATGCTCCAATCTGCCTGCAACTTTACAAATGTGATCAGAGTCCGGCCCTCATCACATTCATAGGACAAAATACCCTCTCAGTCGCAGCACCACCTGGTGGACATGCTTGGATGTGAGGACCCGTTCAACGATGCTTGCAGCTTTAATTTCTTTTCTCTGTAATTCTGCTCAAAGAAAACTGTAGTTGAGTTTCAGCAGACAAATATGAAAAAACAAGAAGCAGAAAACTCAACATTTGTACTTTCACTATGATTATAAAACCAGTTTAAAAGGAGTAAATTTAATCTTAGGTAGAATCAGCAGAAGTAAAACACCATCACTAGAGATGTGCTAGAGGAGGTCAACAAAAATTCACCTTCTCATACTCCAGTATTTGTTTGGTTCAAAGGTAAAATCTAAAACATGATTGTGTTCTTGGACTTTTTTCCTTTTCTTTTCTCTGTAATTCTGCTCACAGAAAACAGTGGAGGTGGTTCAGGAAACAAATATAAAGAAACAAGAAGCAGAAAACCCAATGTTTGTCCTTTCACTACGATTATAAAACCAGTTTAAAAGGAGTAAAATGTAATTAGAAGTTGGTAGAATCAGCAGAAGTAAAATGTGATTATCAAAGATGAACAAAAACTTCATTTTAAAAAACTTTGAATTCTTAATTTTCCAAACTTCAGTCTTTGATTTGCTCAGAAGTAAAATCTAAAACATGATTGTGTCCTGAGACTTAATTCATTTTCTTTTTTTCCTGCTAGAAGAAAAGTTGCAGCAGACAAATGTGAAGGAACAATAAGAAAAAACAGTGAACTGAATTTTTGCTGCAAATATAATGTCAGTTTGGAGGTAAAAGTTAATTTTAAGTTAATAAAATCTGCAAAAATAAACTGTAGAAAGATAAATGAGATTATCTCCAAATAGGATTCTACTTTAGCTACAGCTTACATTTATTCTATACAGTCTCTGAACCTAAAAATACACACAAATATAGGATGATTTGTCCTTTTGTTATGTTATCTGGTGTTTCTGTGTTAATTTATTTTGAAAATCTTCCACCATCTTTAACTTTATTTCTCTTCCTGTTTGCTCTGATCAAACTTCTGTCTTTTAAAGCTCCTCTTGAGTTTCCTTCTTCCCTTTTGTCCTTTATTTATTTACTTATTTAAGTATTTATTCCATTTACTTACTTATGGTTACTACTACTACTACGTTTATCCTTGTGTTTATGGTTTTAGTCTCTTTTTTCTTTTATTCTACTTACTTTCCCCCCCTTTTTTGGTTCTTTTATTATTTTATCTGGTGTTTCTGTATTAATTTATTTTGAAACTCGCCAATTAATGAACTTTATTTCTCTTCCTGTTTGTTCTGATCGACCTTCTGTAGTTTAAAGCTCCTCCAGTGTTTTTTTTTTGTCCCATCTTTAAACATTATTTTTAAAAGTTGGTGTATAAATATAATAATATTCTTCTTCTTCTTCTTCTTATTATTATTATTATTAACTATTTAAACCACAGCTCTTGTTATCCAGAATGCATTTCTCTCTCACACACACACACACACACAGACACACACACACTATAAATATACATAAATCTAAATGAATAACCGAAACACACAGCAGACACAGACAGAGGATTCATCATCATCCAGTCTGAGGATCATCAGTGACGTTTAATTCTGTAAACATTCTGGAAACATTCCGTAAACGTTCTGTCACTGCTGGTCTCTATCGCCTTCAGAATGTCATTGAATCGCTGCTCTCAGGAGGAGGAGGTGATGGAGGAGGAGGAGGAGGAGGAGGTGATGGAGGAGGAGGTGATGGGGGAGGAGGTGATGGGGGAGGAGGAGGAGGTGATGGGGGAGGAGGTGATGGAGGAGGAGGTGATGGAGGAGGAGGTGATGGGGGAGGAGGAGGAGGTGATGGGGGAGGAGGTGATGGAGGAGGAGGTGATGGAGGAGGAGGTGATGGGGGAGGAGGAGGAGGTGATGGAGGAGGAGGTGATAGGGGAGGAGGAGGTGATGGGAGGAGGAGGAGGAGGAGGAGGTGATGGAGGAGGAGGTGATGGGGGAGGAGGAGGAGGTGATGGGAGGAGGAGGTGATGGAGGAGGAGGTGATGGAGGAGGAGGTGATGGGGGAGGAGGAGGAGGTGATGGAGGAGGAGGTGATAGGGGAGGAGGAGGAGGTGATGGGGGAGGAGGAGGAGGTGATGGAGGAGGAGGTGATGGGGGAGGAGGAGGAGGTGATGGGGGAGGAGGAGGAGGTGATGGAGGAGGAGGTGATGGGGAGGAGGTGATGGGAGGAGGAGGTGATGTGGGGAGGAGGAGGTGATGGAGGAGGAGAAGGAGGTGATGGGAGGAGGAGGAGGTGATGGGAGGAGGAGGTGATGGGGGAGGAGGAGGTGATGGGAGGAGGAGGAGGTGATGGGAGGAGGAGGTGATGGGGAGGAGGAGGAGGTGAAGGGAGGAGGAGGTGATGTGGGGAGGAGGAGGTGATGGAGGAGGAGGTGATGGGAGGAGGAGGAGGTGATGGGAGGAGGAGGTGATGTGGGGAGGAGGAGGTGATGGAGGAGGAGGAGGTCATGAGGAAGGAGGGAGATGTCAGAGAAAGAGAAGAAGAGGAGAAAGGAGAAGGAAGAGTCGAGAAACGTGGGATATTAAAATGAGATAGGAAAGAAGAAAAGGAGGGAAAAGGATGAAGAAAGGAGAGAGAGATAGGGAGGTAAAAAGAAGAATAAAAGGAGGAGGAAGGAGGAGAGCCCAAACATCATTTTTGTTCATGAGGAGAAATCATGAAAAGATGATGAAGGAAGAAAAGAAAATGGAAAAACCAAAGGAGTAAGATCAGAAAATAAAGACTGTCAGAGGAGAAATTAGAAAAGAATGAAAATAGATGAGAAAAGAAGAAAAAAACAGGAGATAAATAATAAATAAGAAAAGGAGGAGAAAAAGGAGAGAAAAAGGATATGATTAGAATTTTAAAAAGGAGATAAAGAAGAAAAAATAAAGGAAGAGAAAAAGGTAAATGAGGAGAAAATGAGATAAAGGAGGAGAAAAAATGAGATAAAGGAGAAAAAAAGGAGATAAAGGAGAAAAATGAAGATGAAGGAGAAAAGGGAGATAAAGTAGGAGAAAAAGGAGGAGAAAAGAGATAAAGGACGAAAAAGGAGGAGAAAAAAGAGGAGAAAAAATGAGGATAAAGGAGAAGAAAAAAGAGATAAAGGAAGAGAAAAAGAGATACAGGAGAAAAGGGAGATAAAAGTAAAGAAAGAGTGAAATAAAGGAGAAGAAAGGAAGAGATAAAGGAGGAGAAAAATGGAGATGATGTAGGAGAAAAAGGGAGAAGAAAAGAGATAAAGGAGGAGGTAAAAGAGGAGAAAAATGGGGATAAAAGAGAGGAAAAAAGGAGATCAAGGAGAAGAAAAATGAGATAACGGAGGAGGAAAAAAGAGAAAAAAGAGATAAAGGAGGAGAAAAAAGAGATAAAGGAGAAGGCAAACTGAGATAAAATAGGAGAAAGGGAGATAAAGGAGGAGAAATGAGATAATTAGAAGTAAAGGAGCAACAGGAGTCGACTTCATCTGAGGAAGAATTCAAGAAAAGTTTAAACATTTAAGATTCACAAACGTTCCTTCACTTCCTGTTCTCACTGCAAAGTGTGTGTTAATGTGTGTGTATGTTAGTGTGTGTTAGTGTGTGTATTAGTGTGTGATGGTAGCTTTCCTCAAAGCCTTTTCCCACACAGTAAAGCCTGGGAACCAAAGGTAGAAAAAAGGAGCTAAAACCACTCTGTTCTCCTCTTCCTCCTCCTCCTTCACCCTCACCTCCTCCTCCCCCCTCAGTGATCTCCTCCCTGTCGGGACTCTGAGGCTTCGCTAAGCTGCCTTCAGCTTCTCCTCTTCCTCCTCTGGGAGCTGAGAAGACCAGAGAGGGAGGCGGCAGAACAAAGAACTGGGAGGTTAAAGGAGGACAGTGAGGCGGCCAAAAGTAAACGGACGCATGTACATGTATGTCAATGAGTAGACATCCAGATACTATCGGTCAGGAGGACAAAAAGACAATTAGCTTCCTGTGATACGAACGAGACGGATGGCAGAGGTCAGAGGTCACGGTCTCACACAAACACACACACACACACACACACACACACACACACACACACACACACACACACACACACACACACACACAGACACACACACACACACACACACACAACTACACACACACACACAGACACAGACACACACACACACAGACACACAGACACACACACACACAGACACACACACACAGACACACACACACAGACACACACACACAGACAGACACACACACACAGACACACACACAGACACACACACAACTACACACACACACACACACACATAGACACACACACACACAGACACACACACAGACACACACACAGACACACACACACAGACACACACACACAGACACACACACACACAGACAGACACACACACACACACAGACAGACACACACACAGACACACACACACAGACAGACACAGACACACACACACAGACAGACACACACACACAGACACACACACACACACACAGACACACACACACACAGACACAGACAGACACACACACACACACACACACACACAGACACACACAGACAGACACAGACACAGACACACACACAGACACAGACAGACAGACACACACACACACACACAGACACACACACAGACAGACACAGACACACACACACACACAGACACACACACACACACACACACAACTACACACACACACAGACACAGACACACACACAGACACACACACACACACACACACACACACACACACACTAATTTTGTGTCAGTGTGTCTTGCTTTTTTGTTGTTTTTAATCATTGATATCATGTTTTCATACTTTTCGTTATTTTGTGTCCCCTTTTTTGTTGTTTTGTGTCTTAACTTATGTCACATTGTCTCACTTCTTGCTGTGTTTGGTCTCAGTTTTGGTCCTTTCTTGTCATTTTTGCTGCTTACCAGATACTAGTTGTTGAAAAAAGTGATTCTGATGAAATTTCAGGATTTTAATCTGAGTTGTGGTTCATTTGTCTGATGGAACTCTGTCTGAAGCTTGAAAATCCAACATTTTCTTTCAGTTTTTCCATTTTTAGTCTTACAAATTGTGTCATTTTGTTGATTTTTTCTTTTTCGCTGCAGGTTTTTGTCTCCAGAAGCTCTTCTGAACCAGCAGCTCTTCTTTCTGTTGGATCAGTTTTTCATCTTTCCGTTTCCTTTGTGTCTCTTCCTCTCCTTTCATTCCTCCTCCGTCTCTCCGTCCGTCTGTCGCTGTTTGACCAGATAAAAGACGACCAAACATGAAGAGAAGAGAGAAGACGTCTGGAGTAACTGAATCCAGGCGACAACAGATGGATGAAGAGAGCAGATTAGCATCAGTCACAGTAGCGCTGCTAACGGCTAGATGCTAACGGCTAGATGCTAACGGCTAGCTGCTTCCTCATACAGAGACTGGTTCTCCATGGAGGTCAGATGTTCCTCTGATCTGGAGATCAGAGTTTCAGACGATCAGAAACCAGTTCTAGGTTTTAAAAAGACTGATCCTGGTTCTTGGCCTGGTTCTGGTTCTGATCCTGGTTCTTGTCCTGGTTCTGATCCTGGTTCTTGTCCTGGTTCTGGTTCTGATCCTGGTTCTTGGCCTGGTTCTGGTTCTGATCCTGGTTCTGCTGAATGTTTTACTGAGGAACAGATACTAGGTTCTACTGATCAGGTGCTGACGTCTGATTTCTGGAGAATAAAGACAGAATTCAAGACTTGAAGCTGAAATTTGTTTCATTTTCTGGACTTCGTGTCTCAGATGTTTAGTTCAAAGACCGTCAGAAATTTGAATATTATCTGGTTTATACAGTTTCTTTCTTTCTCCTTTTCTTTCTTTCTTTTCCTCCACTGTCAGTAAACCCATAGCTTTAAACTTTTTCTGTTGTCTTCAGTTAAAATCTTATTTCTTTCTCCGTTTCCTTTATTTCTACATCATTAATGGTCCAGAAACATGTGAGCTGAACTGATTGTTCTAAATCTGTCCGTAGGTGTGAGTGTTTGTCCTGTTTTAAGTTGCTGTCGTGTTTTTTAAGTTAGTTTCTTGTTTTTTTACTGTGAAGCTCTTTGGACTCCAGGAACAAACTCTGATTGATGCCGTTTCTCTCCTTGGTTTTTCTCAGCTCACTGTATTTTCTTTCATTTCTAAACTCTAATTGAGGGACGTGTTTCCTCCACTTTATTAAACCTCATTTACTGATTTACACCATTAACAGTTGGTTTGATATAATAATAATATCGGGGTTAATTTAAAGCTGTATTTCAGTAGATTTAACGCCTCCTCTGATCATTAAAACTCGTCAGACTGTGGAGGAAAACTTCATCCTGAACTCTGTACCGTTTGTTGAACTCATTAATTAGAAGTTGTGGTAACTTTCCAGACTGTTGTGTTGATTTTTTGAAGTGTATTAAACTTCACTTGAAGATTCTCTGCAGGTTTTCCTTTTTCCTCTGTTCAAACTTTAACATCATGTTCAGGACAAACACACACGCACACGCACACACACACACACACACACACACACACACACACACACACACACACACACACACACACACACACACACACACACACACACACACACACACACACACACACACACACACACACACACACACACACACACACACTCATGTTATCGGCTGTGTTTGCCGTCCGGCGGCGTCCCGTCCTCGTTATCTGAGCGGCTCCATTCTAAACACTGGGTCCTCGTTAAGGAGCCTAATTAGAAACGTGTGCTAATAAAGGCCTGTGATTGGCTATTGTGTCCTGTGAAGATTCCATTAGAGTGCTTTAATAAAACTGAACCAAACCCAGGAATAATCCGGAGCCTCCGAGAACTCCTTTGTTGGCCTCGAGTGGTTTTATTGGTTTTCTTTAAAAAACACTTGTGACGCTGATTTAATTAATTTGAGCTCTTCGGCTGAATCCTTTGTGACTAATTCAGCCACAGTTTAGAAGAAATCAGTCAGAAACAGCTGAAGGTGGCTCCAACGCTGCTGTAATGAGCGTCATTATTCCACAACAATGAGCGACTAACGGGGATTAATGCAATGAAAAGTCAATGCTTTTACTCACAGCTCTGGTCAAAGTGTTTATAAGTGCAGCAGAAACGTGTCGCGGTCGTCTGAAGAGAGGATTTAACGTGTTACTGAGCTCACATTTCACCGTGGATCTGCAGAAACAGCTCAGGTTTAGAGCCTACACATGATCCTTCACACTTACAACAATATTTAACAGGGAGAAAATGTAAAAGCCGAATAAAACATGAGCTTTGTAGTTTTCTGATGGTCCTTGAACGCCTCATGTCTGACTTCTGGCTCCATCATGAAAAATATTTCAATAAAATCAAGTAATTTAATTTGCTGGTGGGTCTGAAAGACATGTTATCTTTTTAAAAAAAACGCCAAAAATCCACCATTTATCAGACTGAAAATGTAAAAACTGAAAAAAAAAATCAACGTTTCAGCTTTCTGACGGTCCTTGAACATATCGTGTTTGACTTATAGTTCATCACAAAAAAATAAGAAATTCTAAGTTTAAAATCTGACATTTTATCACTTTATTTTCCCGCCTGGTGGGTTTGAAAAAGAAAGCTATCTTTTTTTTCCTAAAAATTACCAAAATTACACCATTTATCTGACAAAGTGTAAAAAGTGAAACACTTATAGAGTCTACAGATGATCCAGCCTTCATGGTTACAACAGAACCACTATTAATAATAAACTGAAGTACATTTACTGTGGGAGCTGAACGTGTTACATGAGCTCTGGGAGCAGAGCGACACTATAACACTGATGGAGGCTGAATTTCAACCACGTCTGGTTTTTGTTCGTAATGTCGGTGCATTTCTGCATCTTTTTATGCTCATTTTGTGTCATATTTTGACTGGTTTTTACATCTTTTTGTGGTCATTTGTTCTTAATGTCGGTGTTCTGTGTCATCTTTTGCTCGTTTCATGGCTTTTTATGGTTATTTTCATTTAACTTTAGTTGCTTTGTGTCACACATTTATTTGTTTCGCATCTTTCTGTGACTCCAGCTGATCTCTGAGTGTAAACATGAATCCAGATCTGATCTTTGCCTTCTGTCCTCGAGTCCAAATGACATTTCAAATACAAACACAAACACTTCAGCAGCGACACACACACTCCAACACACACACACCAACACACTGACGGTTCGTCCTTGGGCTGCAGCCGTCTGATGACATTAAACGTAGGTGACTGTAAACTTGGATAATTATGATAAATGTGAGCGATTATGAGGAATTATTCCCCTCCATTGTGCTAATAGTGTAATTAGCAACAATAATCAAGGACTTATGATGTTGGAATAAGGCGACGCCGCGGACAATTAGACCGCCAGGAGCCGATAATGGAGAACTTCTGGTGTTTTCCTGGAGGGCAGAATCACTGCTACTTCCAGAAGGACTCAGAGATTGGGCTGTTTTTCCAACTAATTCTGCCCTCTGATGAGAGAAAATTGAAATAAATACTCAATTAAGAGCGAGCTCTAGTGTTTGATGGCGTGAACGTGAGAGGAGGCGAACGGAGACGGAAGCCGGCCGTTCAAAGGAGAAACTAAAGTCAAAGTTTAACTCTGGAAAACATCATGCTGCTGGAAATATGAATTTTCAGGGACGTTCTGTTGCATTTTCTGTGTTTTGAGTGAAAAAATAGATGTTTTAAAGCTGAAAAACTTTTAATGAACTTTATTTTTCTTTTTTATTCAGTTGGTTTTAGCTTGTTTCTATTATTTTATTTCATTTTGTTGTATCTCATTTCACTTTATCTTGTTTCATTTTATCTTATTTCATTTTATTTCACATTATTTCACTTTATTTCATCTAATTTTACTTTATTTTTTACTATTTGAATTTGTTTTATCTGATTTCACTTTTTCTTATTATACTTTATTTTATTTCACTTTATTTTATCTCATTCAATTTTATTATCTTGTTTCATTTTATCTGATCTTATTTCACTTTATTTCATTTTGTTTCACTTTATTTCATCTTATTTCATTTTATTTCATTCTATTTAATCTTATTTCATTTTATTTTATTTCATTTTATTTCATTCTATTTAATCTTATTTCATTTTATTTTATTTCATTTTATTTTATGATCTTGTTTCATTTTATCTGATCTTATTTCACTTTATTTCATTTTGTTTCACTTTATTTCATCTTATTTCATTCTATTTAATCTTATTTTATTTTATTTTATCATATTTCAATTTATTTTATTTCACTTTATTTTATTTAATTTCACTTTACTTTATCTTATGAAATTTTATCTTGTGTTACTTTATTTATTTATTTAACTTATTCCATTGTATTTTATCTTATATTTTATCATCTTGTTTCATTTTTTTTCTTATTTTACTTTATTCTATTTCATTTTATTATCTTATTTTAATTTATTTTACCATATTTTGCTTTATATTATTTCAATTTATTTGATGTCATTTCACTTTATTTAATCTCATTTCACTTTATTTGATTTCATTTTATTTTTATCTTTTTTCATTTTATTTTATATTATTTGACGTTATTTTATCTGATTTCTCTTGATTTTATTTCCCTTTATTTTATCTTATTTGTAAGGCTGGACCCGAATATCCGAATATTAATTTAGAGATCTGAAGACTCGGAATATGAACATCCAGGGCCGTTCTGTTGTATTTTCTGTGTTTTTAGTGAACTGCTCTGAAGCCTGAAGGCAGAATACATCATCAGAGCTACAGAGAATAAAGGTAATAAAGGAAATAAAGGTAATAAACAACAAGAAGTCCTAATTCCTGTCAGCGGTGTCGTCAGTGTGTGGTCATGCAGCAGCTTCTCTTTGACTTCACAGCTTCCAACAGCAAACAGTTGAATGAAAAACTCGCTGCGTTCAGGGACCCTTCGTCACTCAGGAACTCCTGGGACACAAACATCTAAACATAGATATAAGAAGGAAATGAATCCGAGTGTCAGACGTCCGGCTGCTGCTTCATCAGAAGGTTTAATGGAGAACGAGCTTCATGTTTACGTAGAAATGGATTGTTGGTTATTTTGTGTCACGTTTTGACTGATTTTACATCTCAATGTCGATGTTTCTTGTCACGTTTTGCTCGTTTCGTGGATTTTTACGGTTGTTTGCATTCAACCTCAGTTGCTTTGTGTCACAGTTTGGGTTTTTTGCATGTTTTTCTGGTCATTCTGCATCACATTTTGGTTGTTTTACGTGTTTTTTAAGTTCTGAGGCTCAGAAATTATGGAAAAAGTCCATTAAAAAGTGGTGAATCTGGATCTTTGTATCTTTTTATGCTCATTTTGTGTCATATTTAGATTTTTTTTTTAAACATCTTTTTGTGTTCATTTGTATTTAATGTCGGTGTTTTGTGCCACGTTTTGCTCGTTTCGTTTCGTGGCTTTTTATGCTTATTTGCATTCAACCATAGTTGCTTTGTATCACAGTTTGGGTATTTTTGCATGTTTTTGTGCTCATTTTGTGTCATGTTTTGGTTGTTTTGCATCTTTTTGTGATTTCTTTAAATGCAATTTAAGTCCTTTTGCATCACATTTTGGTTGTTTTACGTCTTTTTAAGTTCTGAGGATCAGAAATGATGGAAAAAGTCCATTAAAAAGTGATAAATCTGGACCTTTGCATCTGTATATGGTCATTCTGTGTCACATTTTGGTTGTTTTACATATTTTTGTGATTTCTTCACATTTAATTTAGGTTATTCTGCATCACATTTTGGTCGCTTTACATCTTTTAAAGTTCTTTTATGCAACCAGGATGCGGCATGTGGTGTTTCACATAGACAATGAAGGAGAAGCTAGAAACTGACGTATCCTGTGGACACACATGGTCCGTCAGTTTCTAGCTTCTCGCTCATTGTCGGATCCTGTGGCGACGCACCTCAAGAGGCTAACTGCTAAAAACACACCAAAAACACCAAATTTTAAAGAAACAACAACTAAAATCCACTCTCTCCACTCACTTCTGACAGGAAATAACTTCCTTTGGCTTCATCAGGTCATGAATTTCTACAGTGAAAGTCATTTTCTTTTACGGAATGAACCAGAAAAAGACGAGTAAGGGTAGAAATGACAGAAAATGTGCCAGAGGTGGTTTTCTGTTTATAGTCAGCAGCAGTTTGCAGCAGGTAGAAAGAGTTAGCTCCTCCAAGGCCGAAATTCTCTCCCAGAAAGATTCTTCCCTCCAGTGTCGGGGTTGAGTTGTTGCCTCAAGCAAAGACGTTGCTCAACATCATGTTCACAAGTGATGGAAAAATGGAGCGTGAGACGGACCTACTTAGTCCATCAAACCCTTCCAACCTTCCTGTGTGGTCATGGACTCTGCATGGAGACTCAACAAGATTCCAGCCGTTGAAATGAGTCTCCTTCCACAGGTGTCTGGGTTCAGTCTTAGAGATCGACTGAGGAGTTCAGAAATCCAAAGAGTTTCTGCTCCTTCGAGTCAAAAGACGCCAGCTAATGACACTTCGTCCTTGGTGTCCTCCTTTGGAGGTTTTCTACAAATATTCTCATCTTGTTTTTGTTGTTTTGTGTCTTGTTTTTGTCATTTCGCATCTTGTTTTTTTCATCTTGTATCTCGTTTTTGTCATCGTGTCTCGCTGTTGTCATTTTGCGTCTCGTTTTTGTCGTCTTGTGTCTCGTTTCTGTCATTTTGCGTCTCATTTTTGTCGAGTTTTGTCTCATTTTTGTCATTTTGTGTCTCGTTTTTGTCATATTTTGTCTAATTTTTGTTGTTTTGTGTCTTGTTTTTGTCATTTTGCATCTTGTTTTTTTCATCATGTCTCGTTTTTTTCATCTTGTGTCTCATTTTTGTCATTTTGTGTCTTGTTTTTGTCATTTTGCATCTCGTTTTTTTCATCTTGTATCTGGTTTTTGTCATCTAGCGTCTCGTTTTTGTTGTCTTGCGTCTCAAGTTTGTCGTCTTTTTGTGTCTTTTCCTGTAAAGACAGTCGGTTTCAGAAAGCTTCACCTTGAAAGACTGTTTGGTTCCAGATCTCGGTCCATCAGGAGTCAACAGACTTTGAAAGTCGTCCTGGTGACCCTCAGCTGATGATAAGTGACACTGAAGGAATAAGAGTCTGTGGAGAGTTTCTGCGTCTGGATTCCACTCAGGAGTAATAATTTGCAGCCACTCCAGCAGCTCTCAGCCAGTTTGACTGATATTAGTCAAATTGCGTCATGCGCTTTTAAAGATGACTCTCTTTAACTGCAAGAGGGTGTTGAAAGGAGCGTCGGCTTCAAAGGAAGCTTCTCCTCCAAGGTCATCTGCTGTTTTAACTCCAATTTCAATACTTTATGAGCGTGACTGTAATTAAAAGGATGGGGTCAGCTTTCTGATTTATTACAACAGAGCAGCGGCGAGGTGAAGACGGTAATAAGTTCTCTAAAAACCAGCGAAACTTCACCAGAGAGGAGAAACTCTGGACTCTGATGGTTCAACAAATTGGACAAAGTAAAGACGTGCTGATCCAATGAACCTTCTGTCGAATCTATTTAATTTAGGTCATTCTGGGTCACATTTTGGTTGTTTTATTCATATTTGTGGTTATTTTGTGTTACGTTTTGGTTGTTTTACGTCTTTTTAGGTTCTGAGGATCAGAAACGATGGAAAAAATGATAAATCTGAACCGTTGCATCTTTTTATGCTCATTTTGTGCCAAATTTTGTTTCTTCTTTGGTTGTTTTATACATTTTCATAGTCATTCTGTGTCACATTTCGACAGTTTTTACGTATTTCTATGTTCAGTTGAACTAAATGTTGGTGTTTCTTTTCACGTTTTGCTCATTTCATGGCTTTTTACGGTTGCTTGTATTTCACCTTAGTTGCTTTGTATCACAGTTTGGGAAACTGGCAGATCCTGTGGACACAGGATCCGTCAGTTTCTAGCTTCCCATTCTTTGTTGGATCCTGTGGCAATGCACCTCAAGAGGCTAACCACTAAAAACGCACCAAAAACACCAGATTCTGAAGAAACAACAACGAAAATCTACTCTCCTACCTTGTCCTGCTCAATATAACTTTTTCAAAATAGCCCAAAACGACATTCAAGTTGGAGGATGCATCTTCTGACACGTATTTAAACAGCAACACCTCCTCCGAGTGCTGCAGGAGCACTAGGAGTAGAGCATCGCTGCACGAGGACACCACTAGGATTCAAATCAACTCTGTTTCTGATTTACAAACGTTTACATCCCACCTTGTATGTTTGTTCCCTGTTGCCGCTGCAAATCTGTTCATTAATCATCATTTCATAGAGAATTAAGACAAGAAAAGTCTGTAAAAAAGTAAAAATTATGAACTCATCGGTGCAGAAATGAAACCATGACGGACTCATCTGCATTCAGAAATTATTTAGAACCAAAGGAGGTAAATTAAACAGTAGAAATAGTTCAATATGAATATATGATATATATATATATATATATATGAATCAGATGTTCTCTGATGTTGTTTTATACGTTTGAACATCAGCATAAACATCCATGAAGCAGATTTTTACTTGAACAGAGCGATTCTGTCTTGTTTTTGTCATTGTGTCTCGTTTTTGTCGTCTTGTCTTGTTTTGTCGTCTTGTGTCTCATTTTTGTCGTCTTGTTTTGTTTTGTCATCTTGTGTCTCGTTTTTGTCTTCTTGTCTTGTTTTGTCACTTTGTGTCTCGTTTGTCACTTTGTGTCTCGCTTTTGTCGTCTTGTCTTGTTTTGTCGCTTTGTGTCTCGTTTTTGTCGTCTTGTGTCTTGGTTCGATTCTGCAGCAACAATCCAATAAAAAGTAGAATTACTAAACCACACCTGCTGCTGTGGAAGAATAATTGAACTGAATTTAATAACGATTAATGTCTCTTTCATCTGCAGACTTTAGTTTTTCCAGATTCTACGATCCAATCAACGGATCCTCAGATAAAGTTTCTGGATTTAAACAAAGAGGAATAAAAGCATTGATCGATCGGAGGAGGAGGAGGAGGATGAAGAGGAGGGGATGTAAACAAATGGAAAAGCTCAGCCGGACACGTTAGCATTCGGCGCTCGGCCAGGTATCGACCAGAACCAAACTAATGACGGAGCTGGAAACACATTAGTCACCGTCTGGAGGAACCGAGAGCGAGATGGAGGAGAAAAAACTGAAACCTGCAGAGGAATAAACCCTAAAATACATTCAATTCAGTTAAAAATGAGAAAAAGTTCGTATTAATGTACATTTCCATGTAAATAGGAGAGATTGTAGCCATACGGCTAATTTTCATCTCGAGTCCCATTGGCAGATCAAAGATAAAGGATAACATAAAACCATAACTGAGCAAAGACAAGCAAAAAAGAAAAGCAAACAACAAGCGATAACACTTCGTGGACATAACAGACAAAAGCTGAGATATCGAGGCAGCTACCAAACAACCAGCATCTCGATGATTCAATCGGCAGAAATCCTTCATCTAAAAACATTTTCAAATGTTTTCTCGACATCATCTGACGGTTCTCTGGATGCCTGAAACTTCCTGGGAAACTCTCATACAAATTCATGTCAGTTGATCGTCTGGAGGTAAATTAACGTTAAATAACAAATGAATCCTGATGTTGCTGCTCCAGTTAGCACCAGGATCATTCATTCATTCATACCAGGATCACTATTTTTGGTTGTTTTACTTATTTTTGGGTCATTTTGTGTCATATTTTGGTTGTTTTTATGTCTTTTTGTGTTTATTTCTACTTAACGTCGGTGTTTCCTGTCGTTTTGCTCGTTTGGTGGATTTTTTTGATGGTTATTTGCATACATTTAAACGTCCCATCTCTGCAGATGAACATCTTCCTCCCTCTCTGTGGTCAAATTAACTCTGGGAATCGCGTCTAAAGCTTCCTGTGTTTCTATCTTTAGGGTAAATTAGCAGAAGAAAGCGGCGTTCTGCTGTTTTCTTTCCCTCCAGATAAATTGACATTGACGTTCTGTCCGTCCGGCTGCTCGGAGGTTTGCAGAAAGTCAGAGAGAAAGAAAAAAAAAGAACAAAAAGCTCAAATGTGGAACTCCAATTAATTTAAAGCCCTCCCTCCTCCCTCCGTCGCCAATCAGCCCAGAATAAATCCGCGGCAGATCTAATTACCGAGCCGTCTCCCAAGACCC
The DNA here is from genome assembly GCA_027123335.1 of Amphiprion clarkii. NCBI lineage: Eukaryota > Metazoa > Chordata > Actinopteri > Pomacentridae > Amphiprion > Amphiprion clarkii. The sequence goes on along the minus strand of CM049584.1, from coordinate 32,860,940 downwards.
CGGCCGCCGCGAAGCCAATCTCCAGCTCCTTGTTTGAACAGGCTGATGAACTGAGGGACTCGATGGATATCAAGTCATTTTGTTTAATTTATAAATGGATTTTCCCCTAATACTTAAATTATCATCAGCATGAGAGAGAGACGGGGAGGTGGAAAGTCCCGAACAGGAGGAACAAGACTAAGAATCCTCCAAGGAAAAGAATCCGTTCACGAGGAGACGATGCAAAAATATTCAAATGTACGGCAGAGAAACGAGCTGCCACCAAAAATACCAACGTTTGTTTAACTCTCTGGACCAAAAACCACCAACAGAATCACCAAAAGGACACCATTTATTTAGAAAATGTGCAGAATTACTCAAATACTGTCCAAAATCACCTAGAAAATGTCCAAAATGACTCAAAAACCGTCTAAAATGATTCAAACTGGTTCAAAAATGACTAAAACCTGACCTAATGGACTAAAACATGTTGAGAGTGACTCAAAGCCTGTCCGAAACGATTTAGAAATTTTTCAAAATGACTCACAAATTGCCCAAAATTACTAAAACATTTTTAAATGACTCAAAAATTGTCCAATATGGCTAAAATTAGTCCAAAATGGAAATTGTACAATATCACTCAAATTCAATCCAAAACTACCTAGAAATTGTTCAAAATGACTCAGAAAGATGCAAAACTTCCAAGAAACCACATAAATACACACATTTACCACAAAAACATGCAACTTACAGCCAAAACTACCCCAAAAAATTAAACACAAAACCCCCCAAAATATGCAAAATTACCACAAAAAAGTGCTTTGAGTCTGGTTTGGACTCGCCCACTGCTCTATCAGCTGATGAAGATGGAAAAACTCCTACAAAAACATGAAAAACTCACCTAAAAAGATGCAACACAACTCCCCCAAAGCATCCAAAACGTGAAACCACTGCCACAAAATGATGCAAAATGATGACAATACAATGCAAAACTAGAACAAAAAGACTCTAAAGTACCCTATGAAAATGTAAAATGATCACAGAAATATGCAAAACCTCCACATGAAGATGTAAAAGAACCAAATAAAGATGAAAAATCCAGAAAGAGATGCAATATGACTGCAAAAAAGCAGAATGAGCACAAATACGAGTACCCCTAAAAGATGCAAAACGAACCCGAAAAGATGCAAAACTACCACAAAATGATCCCAAAAATGTCGAAAACACCACGCGAAACCACAGCCACAAAAAGATCCCAAAGTACCCTATAAGCGTGTAAAATGATCACAGAAACATGCAAAACCTCCACATAAAGATGTAAAAGAACCAAATAAAGAACAAATAAACCACAAAGAGATGCAAAATGACAGAGAAAATGCAAAAAGAGCACAAAAACACGAGTTCCCCAAAAAAGATGCAAAACAACATGAAAACACACCATATGAAACCACTGCCACAAAATGATGCAAAATGCAACAAAAAACATGAACAAAAAGATGCAAAGGAACCAAATAAGGACGAAAACAAACTACAAAGAGACGCAAAATGACTGGAAAAAGGCAAAATGAGCACAAAAGTACAGAAGAGTTCCCTAAAGAGATGCAAAACAACTCAGGAAAGTCTGTAAAAAAGAACCCAAAAAGATCCAACAGCCACAAGACCACGAAAAGAGTTTAGAACCTGAAAGATTCTCAGACACTGAAGTCTCCATCTGACCAATGACTCCAAACTGTTCTACTGAACCTGGTGTTTCTACATTCTCAGGTTCAGAAGGAACCTCTACCAGGTTTGATCTAAAATAAGTGAAACCTCTCAGAGCTTCTCCTTCAGACCAACACTTGAAGTTCTCTTAAAAGTCGTTCCATCTCATCTCAACAACTTCAGGAGAAACTTCAACCAGAACGATCCAGATGAATATCTGACTGTAGGAGAACCCAACCAAGACTTCCTGCTGCACTAATTCTAGGATTTTGCAGACCAGACGAGAAGCTGAACTCATTTTTTTCCACCAGAACCTCCAGGTGAATATCTCCCCTCCCTCCGTGGGTTCCTACCTGGTTCCGGCGTCTCTGAGTGCGACGACGATGAAGCCGATGAAGCTCCGTCTTCGTTCACGGCTCCCTGCGACAGACTCATCCCTCGGCCTGGAGGCAGCTTCATGCCCAGCTGCTCGGCCATCTCCACATGGTCTCCAGGATGGACATAGTCGAAGACGCTGCTGCCCGTCAGCTCCACCTGAAGACAGCCAGAAGGTTTGAGACATTAGCGTCTGTCCAAACGTTCCTCATTTACAGAACGTTTTAGCAGGATCAAACAACATCTGGAGATAGAAAGAACGCTGGAGGTCAGATAAAGAAAACATCTGAACACATCTGCCTCCAACACGGTCAGTCATGGGATTTATTTCACTTTTTTTTTTTTGTTCTTCTTCACACTAAAATGTTGCAAATTCACCTGAAATTGATCCAGACTCAAATGAAACCTGTTGAGAGTCACTTAAAAATACTTCATAACAATAAAATGTGTTTAAAATGTTGCCAGAATTGTGCAAAGTGACTAAAAACTGAACAAAACGACACGAAAATAGCACAATATTCCTGAAATCCTGTCCAGAATAACCTAGAAATAGTTCAAAATGACTCACAGATCGTTGACAGTGACTCAAACTAGTTTTAGATAATTAGGTTCAAGTTACTTTGGACACACTTTTAGTCCATCTGGTAAAGTTTTAGTTATTTTTGACAATTTATTCATGATTTTGAACCAGTTTGAATCATTTTTGAATCATCATTTTGAACAATTTCTAGATTATTTTGGACGGGATTTAAGGAATTCTGCACAGTTTCTGAATCTATTTGGACAGTTTTTGGTCATTATTGGCAACTTTGAGTCTTTCTAAACACGTTTTAGTCATTTTGAACAATTTCTAGATTATTTGGGATCAGGTTCCAGTAATTTTGAATCATTTTAAACTCATTTTAGTCAATTTGTTCAATTTTAACCATTTTGTACAATCAGTTTAATCCTCCTGTCGTCCTGTGGGTCAAATTGATCCGTTTTAAAGTTTGAAAATGTGGAAAAAAAATATATTTTCAAAGTGAAACTTCTGATGTAAACATTTTCAACATTTTTGGGAAATCTTTGAACATTTTTTGGTGGAAATAAAGAAATGTTAAAAATGTTTCTGAAGAACATTCACAAAAAATCTACAAAAATCCAGTCAATTTCGCTGCATTTTGGTTGATTTTTATGTGAATGTTCTTAAAGAAAATATTAGAAGTTTTACTGATATATATGGAATCACTTTAGATATTTTTAGGATTTTTTTGGAGGATTTTTGAAAAATTTTCTTGCCACATTTGGGGGATTTTTTTATTTAAAAAAAAAAAAAATTTTAAGGGAAACTTTTAAGGGTTAAAAAAGTGACCAAAACCTGAGATTAAAATCGTGATATTTTATCAAAATCATTTTATTCTGAAAGTTGCATTTAAAGATGTGTTTAAAACTAACCATCTGGACCAAGTCGATTCTTTAAAAAACAAAAAAATTCTGAGATCTTCAGCTCAACAGTGAAACCAGGACTGACTGAACTGTGATCAACAGTCACTGGAGGAAAATTCAGAAACTTTTCAAACATCTGTGCAACCGTTGAAGCTTAGCAACAGTTAGCATACAGATGCTAACGTGGATCTCAACTCCTCTTCCTCCTCCTCCCTCCTCCTCCTCCTCCTCTCTAACCCTCCATGGAGAATCTTCAGTGTTTCTTCTGGAATAAATAATCTGGTTCTTATTAAATAAACAGTTTAGCGGCTCCACCTTAAACACTGTCATTAGCAGCATAGAGCCGGATTTGTCCTCGTTAATAAGGGAGGAGACAGACACACACACACACACACACACACACACACACACACACACACACACACACACACTAAAACACACGTCAAGGTTATAAAAACACAGAAACACAATTAAGAGCTGATTTTCTGCAGCAGCTCTTTAAGGTTTGAGACGCATCAACAAGATGTTTGTTTCCACGCTGATCTGTGTGTGTGTGTGTGTGTGTAGTAATTTGTGTGTGTTGCAGTGTGTTTCTGTGTTTCTGGGGTCCGCTGGGACAAAGGGGATTACATGGGTGTAATCCCTTTAATAAGAAATCCCTTTAAGGTAATTTAGTCCCTCATAAAATCTCATCTGGAGCAGAAAGTGATGATTAAGAAACCGGGCTGATCACTCACGTGCACGGCCCCGGTGCACGGCCCCGGTGCACGGCCCCCCGGTGCACGGCCCCCCGGTGCACGGCCCCCCGGTGCACGGCCCCGGTGCACGGCCCCGGTGCACGGCCCCCCGGTGCACGGCCCCCCGGTGCACGGCCCCCCGGTGCACGGCCCCGGTGCACGGCCCCCCGGTGCACGGCCCCCCGGTGCACGGCCCCCCGGTGCACGGCCCCGGTGCACGGCCCCCCGGTGCACGGCCCCCCGGTGCACGGCCCCCCGGTGCACGGCCCCGGTGCACGGCCCCCCGGTGCACGGCCCCCCGGTGCACGGCCCCGGTGCACGGCCCCCCGGTGCACGGCCCCGGTGCACGGCCCCCGGTGCACGGCCCCCGGTGCACCCTGGGAGTTGGCGTTCATGTTTACACGTTCCGCCACTAAGTGGATCGGAGCCGTTCAACTTTGAATCAATTAAAAGTCAGAGGAAGTATTTTCCATAAAGAGTCTGCTGGAGCTAATTACACAGCGGGAACAACGAGGAGCACAAATTAGACATCCACAACAACACAATTATCCCCAGCACACTGGGAATAACACAACAGGGTTGGATTAACACTGCACGACAACGACGAGGAAAAATACAGCTTTAAATAAATATATTAAAACCTGCAGCAAGGGGACAGAAACTCTGGTAAAAACTGAAAATAACGGCACATTTCTGTGGTATTATTACAGTTTTAGCTGATTTAAATATAACAAAACTGTGTAATTTTGTGGTCACACATCTAAAAGCATTTTAAAAAACAGATTTTTGTTGCAGACAGTTTTGGCTTTTTCTTTTGCATGTAAATTGTTAACATGTAAGAAAAGAAATGAATAATAAAATCTGAGTGTTTATTATTATCTGCAATTTAACCAAACAGGGAAATCTGAAAATTAAAAAAAAATTATTTCTATCATTTTTAAATTCTTAATGTTCCAAAACCTGACTAAAATGACTAAAACTAGTCTAAAACGATTCACAAATCGTCCAAAATTACGAAAACATGCTTAGAAAGACTCAAAAATGGTGCAATAATCCTAAAACGTGTTCAAAATAATCTAGAAATTCTTCAACATGACTCAAAAACCATCTAAAATTATCCCAACTGGTTCAAAATGACTAAAACTTGAACAAATCGACTAAAATTTGTCTAAAATGACTAAAACTCACTTGACATGGTCCCTAATAATCTAGAAACTGTTCAAAATGACTCACAAATCGACCAAAAGTACTAGAATCCTGTCCAAAACAATCCAGAACCTGTTCAACACCATTCAACAAATGTCTAAAATGACTAAAACTTGTTCAAAATGACTAAAATTAGCTTAAAATGACTCAAAATTGTACAGAATTACTCTAATCCTGTCCAAAATAATCACTGAGCATGTGCAGAAATGTTTCAGGTAATTTTAATAAAACAAAGACGGAAGAATTAATACAAGAAAGTTCAAGGAAAACAGATCTCTGTCATTTTAAACAACTTTCATTTCATTAAGACACATTTTTATGATTTTAAACAAACAGTCAGAGATTTTGGACTGATTTTGGAGAAAGTTTTGAACCATTTTGCTCAATATTTTGACTTTTTAAGTAAAGTTTGAGTCATTTTTGATAATTTGGAAAAAATTGGGGAAGAATTTTTGTGATTCCAGACATATTTCAGTCATTTTAGACATTGTTTTTTGTCATTTTAAGCAGATTTTGGACAAAGTTTTCTATTTTAAATTTGTTTTGAGTCACTTTAAACATATTTCATATTTCTTGATGATGTTCCTCAGAGTGGCAGGACCACAGTGAAGAAAAACATGGACTTATCTTTAGTTTGTCATTCATTTTGGACAAATTTGGAGTCATTTTAGACAATGTTTAGGTAACAGTGGACGTTTCAGATGATTTGGGGTAAAAAAAAAACCCAGTCTGGACACATTTTGAGGCATTTTGGAAAAAATTTTGAACGAGTTGTGAACCATTTTGGAGTAATTATGTAAATAAATAATCAAAGAAATGTTTAATTTTTCTGATCTGGACACTTCGTGATGTTCTGGTTCCTCAGAGCTGCAGGACTTTAGATTAAAAATGAACCACAGTGAAGAAAAAAAGACAAAAAAGCAGAAAAAACATGGAAAAGTGCTTGAGGTTGAAGGAGTTAAAGAGAAAACAACACAGAGAACAGAGCGTCTTATGGTTTCCTGTGATCTGACATCCTGGAACGGAGTTCTGGTTTCATGTTTTCTGTCTTTCATCTTCTAGAAACCTCCAGAACCTCCTGCAGCAGCAGCTCCATCTAACTCCAGCTGGACCGACTGATCTTCTTCTCCTCCATGACCTCCACGAGAAAAACTCCCTTCGAGTTCTGACGCTGTTTGTCTGTTCGCCGTCTTCAGAGAAAACTTATTAAAACACAACAGCGGTGTCTTTATCGCCGCTCGTCCTTTCAGACAAGGACACGAGTGACAGAAGACAATAAGAGTGACGGAGATAACCGGCGAACACACAAACTAACACACAAACTAACCTCCGTCCTTATCGAGACGAGTGACGCTGTCAGCTGTAATTACTGCAGAGACGAGGAGAAATAAAGTAGTACTGCAGACACACAACACGGAAAAAAAGCCACTACTGCAGACACACAACACGGAAATAAAGCCACTACTGCAGACACACAACACGGAAATAAAGCCACACTACTGCAGACACACAACACGGAAAAAAAGCCACTACTGCAGACACACAACACGGAAATAAAGCCACCATACTGCAGACACACAACACGGAAATAAAGCCACTACTGCAGACACACAACACGGAAATAAAGCCACACGACTGCAGACACACAACACGGAAAAAAAGCCACTACTGCAGACACACAACACGGAAATAAAGCCACCATACTGCAGACACACAACACGGAAATAAAGCCACCATACTGCAGACACACAACACGGAAATAAAGCCACACTACTGCAGACACACAACACGGAAAAAAAGCCACTACTGCAGACACACAACACGGAAATAAAGCCACACTACTGCAGACACACAACACGGAAATAAAGCCACTACTGCAGACACACAACACGGAAATAAAGCCACTACTGCAGACACACAACACGGAAATAAAGCCACCATACTGCAGACACACAACACGGACATAAAGCCACCATACTGCAGACACACAACACGGAAATAAAGCCACTACTGCAGACACACAACACGGAAATAAAGCCACACTACTGCAGACACACAACACGGAAAAAAAGCCACTACTGCAGACACACAACACGGAAATAAAGCCACCATACTGCAGACACACAACACGGAAATAAAGCCACCATACTGCAGACACACAACACGGAAATAAAGCCACCATACTGCAGACACACAACACGGAAATAAAGCCACTACTGCAGACACACAACACGGAAAAAAAGCCACTACTGCAGACACACAACACGGAAATAAAGCCACACTACTGCAGACACACAACACGGAAATAAAGCCACCATACTGCAGACACACAACACGGAAATAAAGCCACTACTGCAGACACACAACACGGAAATAAAGCCACTACTGCAGACACACAACACGGAAATAAAGCCACTACTGCAGACACACAACACGGAAAAAAAGCCACTACTGCAGACACACAACACGGAAATAAAGCCACACGACTGCAGACACACAACACGGAAATAAAGCCACTACTGCAGACACACAACACGGAAATAAAGCCACTACTGCAGACACACAACACGGAAATAAAGCCACACGACTGCAGACACACAACACGGAAATAAAGCCACTACTGCAGACACACAACACGGAAATAAAGCCACCCTACTGCAGACACACAACACGGAAATAAAGCCACACGACTGCAGACACACAACACGGAAATAAAGCCACTACTGCAGACACACAACACGGAAATAAAGCCACACGACTGCAGACACACAACACGGAAATAAAGCCACTACTGCAGACACACAACACGGAAATAAAGCCACACTACTGCAGACACACAACACGGAAATAAAGCCACTACTGCAGACACACAACATGGAAATAAAGCCACTACTGCAGACACACAACACGGAAATAAAGCCACTACTGCAGACACACAACACGGAAAAAAAGCCACTACTGCAGACACACAACACGGAAATAAAGCCACTACTGCAGACACACAACACGGAAATAAAGCCACACGACTGCAGACACACAACACGGAAATAAAGCCACTACTGCAGACACACAACACGGAAATAAAGCCACTACTGCAGACACACAACACGGAAATAAAGCCACTACTGCAGACACACAACACGGAAATAAAGCCACACTACTGCAGACACACAACACGGAAATAAAGCCACCATACTGCAGACACACAACACGGAAAAAAAGCCACTACTGCAGACACACAACACGGAAATAAAGCCACACGACTGCAGACACACAACACGGAAATAAAGCCACACGACTGCAGACACACAACACGGAAATAAAGCCACTACTGCAGACACACAACACGGAAAAAAAGCCACTACTGCAGACACACAACACGGAAATAAAGCCACACTACTGCAGACACACAACACGGAAGTAAAGCCACTACTGCAGACACACAACACGGAAATAAAGCCACACTACTGCAGACACACAACACGGAAATAAAGCCACACTACTGCAGACACACAACACGGAAATAAAGCCACACTACTGCAGACACACAACACGGAAATAAAGCCACTACTGCAGACACACAACACGGAAATAAAGCCACACTACTGCAGACACACAACACGGAAATAAAGCCACTACTGCAGACACACAACACGGAAATAAAGCCACACGACTGCAGACACACAACACGGAAATAAAGCCACTACTGCAGACACACAACACGGAAATAAAGCCACTACTGCAGACACACAACACGGAAATAAAGCCACCACTGCAGACACACAACACGGAAATAAAGCCACTACTGCAGACACACAACACGGAAATAAAGCCACTACTGCAGACACACAACACGGAAATAAAGCCACACTACTGCAGACACACAACACGGAAATAAAGCCACACTACTGCAGACACACAACACGGAAATAAAGCCACACTACTGCAGACACACAACACGGAAATAAAGCCACTACTGCAGACACACAACACGGAAATAAAGCCACTACTGCAGACACACAACACGGAAATAAAGCCACACTACTGCAGACACACAACACGGAAATAAAGCCACTACTGCAGACACACAACACGGAAATAAAGCCACACTACTGCAGACACACAACACGGAAATAAAGCCACACTACTGCAGACACACAACACGGAAATAAAGCCACTACTGCAGACACACAACACGGAAATAAAGCCACACTACTGCAGACACACAACATGAAACGTGTCCAAGTTGACTCAAAACTTGCGTAAAGTGGTTCAAAATTTGTCCAACAATATTGCAAAATTGTCCAAAATGACTAAAAATGTCCAAAAATGATAAAGTGTCGCTAAAACGAAGTCAGCATGGATCAGAAGCAGAGAACTGAGGAGCACGTTGTTGGAGATCCATCCAGCATGGAGGAGAATCTTTCTACAGCTGATGGTCAAACATCTTCTAAAGCTGCCCTAAAATGTGTACAGGATCAAAATAGGACTAAAAAATGTTCAAAGTGACTCAAAAACTGTCAATTGGAACAAATTTGAAGTCACTTTAAGCCATTTTCCAATATTTTGAACAGGTTTTGAGCCACTTTGGACGATGCGATGTTCCTCTGGAGGAGTTTTAAATCTCATTCCTGAGTTCTGGTTCCACAGAGCTGAAGGACTATAGATGGAAAAACGAACCAGAAAGTGTTCAGAGTTGAGAAAATTAAAACGTCTCTTACTGCTGTAGTATTTTAGATTTATTTAGTTCTACATCTTGATTCAGAAGTTTTGATGCTGTTTTCTGTTGCTGCTGTTCTAAAACTCGTTCAGCTCTTTGGTCAGTCGGTTTCTTTACGTCTCCACCATGTCAATAACTCTGATTTAATCATTTTTATTTCATAACTTTGAATAACTCTGACTGAATAACTTTGATGTAATAACTTTTATTGAATAACTCTGATTTAATAACTTTGAATAACTGTTCTAACTGTGACCTGATCAGCCTGAACTCGTCTCTGCTCTGCCAATAAATCAATTAGTGCAGATTAAATCTGAGAAACTGGTTGAGTGAAGCACAGAGCGCTGGAACCTTCATAAGTCTGTTTTATTTCCATTATTATCCACTTTCAGTCACGTTCAATAAAAACCTGCAGCTCAGAGAGAATAAAACTCTCTTTAGCTTCAATGAAGTGGTGAAAAACAAACTAATAAAAGACATGAAAAGTGAAGCGTTGAGCTGCAATTAATCACATTTTCACTCTTTAATTAACAGGAAGCGTTTTAAAGCCGCACACCTCCAACAGCAGAAAACCTCTGCATGACTTTGGAAAGAACTAATCAAATAAATTGATGTTGGCTCGCAGGTTCAGAATTAATTACAGCATTAAACATCAGCTAAGTGGCCCAATATTCCTCGTTTGATAGTGTTTAATTACAGAGACGTTCGTGATTCAGAGGAGAAACCATGGATACCAAACTCCACCCACCTCCAAGCAACAGGAGATCCTCAGACCTGCTCCTCCAACATCCATCCTCCAACCTCCAACATTCAACCTCCAACCTCCAGCCTCCAACATCCAATATCCAATCTTCAATCTCCAACATCCAACCCAACTGTGGTGCCGTTAATGATTCAGAGGAGAAACCATGGATACCAAACTCCACCCACCTCCAACCAGCAGGAGATCCTCAGACCTGCTCCTCCAGTTCCTCTAACTCTTCCAGCTCCAAGTTTATGGCTTTAATCTGCTCACGTCTTCATAAAACACCAGATTCTTAGCTCAGAATATTCACTTCATTCATCCTGACTGTGAGTTTTAGTCGTCACAGCAGCAACGAAACGTAAAATATCACCTGAGTGACTCAAAAATCTACAACACTGCTAAGAAATAAAGAAAATAAAAACAATAAACAAATAAACACTTAAAAAAAAGAAAAAATCAGGCGACAGTAAAAGTCCTACATACATACATATACATGTATATGTATATATATATATATATATATATATGTGTGTGTGTGTGCATCATGTTTATACAGTGTGTAGATTAATGTGTGTGTTTCCAGCTGACAGCATGAGTGTTATCAGTCAGATGAATGGGGACGAATCTCTATTGTCAATAACACACACTATAAGACACACACACACACACACACACACACACACTATAAGACACACACACACAGCTTGTATTTGAAACACTTTCCTTGTCAGCAGCTCAGAGGATGACAAATGAACTGTCCATTATGAACTGTGTGTTATAGTGTGTGTGAGCTGTGATAGATGGTGATTTATTAGGCTAAACAAACCCAGAGAGCAGCGATGGATCAGGGGATGAAGAGTTTTTACTCTTTATTTCTGTGCAGTGACTCTGACCAGCCTGTAGGTGGCGCTACAGTCTGCTGACAGGAACATTAGACCTGATTCTGTAAATTACAGGAGAATAAGCTGGGACCAACACTCCTATAAAATGAAACTCACAGCTGCATTATTTATGATTACTATATTTATTACAATAAATACCATTAAATAATGATCATTAAAATCTGTTATTTTTGTTAAGTCACTCGGTGTGTGTTCAGCGTGTGTTCAGTGTGAGTGTGTGTGTGTTTTGCCATTCAGTTTAGTGTTGTTTCATTTTTCTGCACACCTGATCCCTGTGTGTGCAGCAGTGAGGTGCATTCTGGGAGATTTAGCGAGTCAGACAGGTGTGTTTATAACAAACACACACTAGAAACACCATCGGGATTTATTCTCTGCTGCGTTTCTGATCAGAATAAATTTCCTGGTTCCAGAGAGTTTTGTCCAAACAGGCCTCCGTAGTTCACCTGTTGTTATTCTTGCAGTTCCTCTGGTCTCCACTACGGAGCACAACGTCTCAAACACACCTGAGGAACTCTAAAATATCGACTTCTGAAGCCGCTGAACGCTGACGAAGATTAGAGTTAAGATTCAGACGTTACAAGGAGATATTTAGTCTTTTAATAAGAGATATTCCTGGAAAAGGAGAATTATAGTGACAGAAAAACACAAAATTTAAATAATCTCTAAATAAATTAACGCAAATAAAGTGAGAATGATAAAAAAAACTACACAGTAAAAAAGAAAAACCCATAAAAAACAGTAAAAATCAGGCAGAAAAAATACTCATGTTCAAAAGCTGTGAAAATAACAAATAACAATAAAATGATATTTTTAGCTGATTTAACTGTAGTAAAAAGACTTTTTAAAATAATCAACATCCAAACTAATATGTTTTCAGTGGTTTTCCTGGTTATTATCTGTAATTTAATAAAACTACAAAAATCTGCACAGTTAAAAAATTATTTAACATTTGAAAAAATCCTTAATATGCAGAATTTGTTGTTAAAATAGCAGCAAATACCAGTATTATTATCAGACTTAAACACATGACAAAATGGTCCAGAATTAGTCGCAATTAGACAAAAATGTCTTGAAATTTAGGGCTGCACAGTGGCGCAGTGGTTAGCACGTTCGCCTTGCAGCGAGAAGGTCCCTGGTTCACGTCCCAGCTTGGACCTGGGATCTTTTTGCATGGAGTTTGCATGTTCTCCCTGTGCATGCGTGGGTTTTCTCCGGGTACTCCGGCTTCCTCCCACAGTCCAAAAACATGCTGAGGTTAATTGATCATTCTAAATTGCCCGTAGGTGTGAATGTGTGAGTGATTGTGTGTCTCTATATGTAGCCCTGTGACAGACTGGCGACCTGTCTAGGGTGTCCCCTGCCTTCACCTGAGTCAGCTGGGATAGGCTCCACCCCCCACGACCCTAGTGAGGATTAAGCGGTGTATAGATAATGGATGGATGTCTTGAAATTTAAACCACCATTACAAATTTGTCCAATGTGGCACAAAACTTCTATGGCCAAAATGACCTAAAATGGTCTAAAACTACTTAACATTTGTCCGATACGCCTGAAAAACTTGAAATTTGTCTAGTATGACTCAAAAATGGTTTAAACAACTGAAAAATTGGCCGGAATTACTAAAAAGTCATTTAAAATGAGTCAAAGTTTGTCTAAAGTGACTCAAAGTTTGTACAAAATGACTTAAAACTGATCTAAAATGACTCAGAAATGGTCCAGAATTACTTCAAAATTTGTCCGACGCGCCTGAAAAATGGTCCAAAATTACTTAAAAATGGTCTAAATTGTACTACAGATCAGAAGGACAGAGGTTCACTGTTGGGCCCTTGAAGGTCCTTCACCCTTCCTGCTCCAGGGGGCGCTGTACTGCGGCTGACCCGTCGCTCTGACTCCCCCCATTGGGGAGAGATGCGAAAATCAGAATTTCCCTTCGTGGGATTAATAAGGGATAATAAAATTGCTCAAAAATGGTCTAAAATTACTTGAAATTCATCTTAAATGATTTGAAAATCAACTATGACTCAAAAATGGTCTAAAATTACTCAAATTTTGTACAAATTGACTTAAAAACGATCCAAAATAACTATAACTCAAAAATCTTCCAGAATTACTCACAAATGGTCTAAAATGACCGAGATTCTTTACAAAATGACTTTAAACTTTTGTAAAATAACACAAAAATTGGCCAGAAATACTCATAAATTGTCTAAAACAACTGAAAAACAGGCAAGAATTACAAAAAAGTCGTTTAAAATGAGTCAAAGTTTGTCTAAAGTGTCTCAGTTTGTACGAAATGACTTAAAAATGGTCCAGAATTAGTCATAAATTTGGCCAATGCGCCTGAAAATGATCCAGAATTACTTGGAATTTGCTGAAAATTACTTGAATCTCATCTGAAATAATGAAAAAAATTAACCGATATGGCTCAAAAATGGTCTTAGATGACTCAAAGTTTGTACAAAATGACTTAAAACCGATCTAAAATAACTTAAAAATGGTCCAGAATTAACTGAAATTTGCTGAAAATGTCCTGAAATGTCTCTGAAATCAGTCAAAATTCGTCCCGTGTGGCTCAGAAATGGTCCAGAACGATTTAAAGTGAGTGTGAGTCTCCTGATAATAAAACAAAGCGTTGATCTGCTGAGAGTTTTTCTATCTCTGCTATCTCTGCCTCTCTCTCCCCCCCCCCCTGCCATTCATTGTCTATGTCGCTCGCCCCCCCTGACCCCGGAGACCCAGAAATCTCTCCTCTGTTCTCCCAAATCTCACGACAACGGCGGCGTTTGAAGGTTCAGAGCGAAGCCCCAGACGGCGATAAGCCCGGCGTCCGTCCCGGTGCATTATGGGATGCGATAAGGACACAATGGAGGAGCACCTTTATGGTGTTGGAATGCTAAGAGCTTTTATTGTGGAGGATGGGTCTGTCTGGAGGGTTAATGACTGGGAGGATGGGGGTGTTTCAGGGTGTGTCAATGAATCCTGAGGTCACTTTATTCTTTCTGAGCCTCGAAATCCACACACGATGTTTGTGGTCATGAAGTTCTGGTTCAGACGTTCATGATCTCCAGAGGGGGAAGCTGCTGATCACCTCTTAGAACCAGAGAATGTTCTTTCTATTTTATGTTTTGGGTGATGTTTTATCATTTTTATTGTTTGTTTACTGTGAACGGTTGTGTAACTGCTGTTTAACAAATCACCCTTCAATGGACAAATAATAAAGTTGAAGTTCTTGGAGAAAATGAACCCAGTTTTAGTTTCTGTTTGCAGTTTTTTTGGTGCAACATCAACACAATCATGGCTGTGAATGATGAATACTTTGTACATGTACAGGAATCTGTGCAATAAGATCAAATCTGTGCAGTATTAATGCTTCTTTCAGTGTTTCTACTCATGAAATAATGTGCACAATATTATTTTCATCCTAAGGAATTCTTCAGACAATCTGACCTATTTTTTTATGTGTACTGATATTTCTTAAATATTTGCACATGTTCCCATTTGCTCCTGTAATGATTGAACGTGTCCTACTGTGGGATTAATAAAAGACGATCATATTATCTAATAAAACCAACAAAAACATCAGTGCTCCACAGTGAATGCTTGCAGAGTTTTAGTCGCATAACAGGAATTAATTTAAGGAGAAATTAAAGTTAATTGATCATAATGTCAATTATAGATCTGAGACATTTAGACAGAATAAACCACAGTGTTTGTGAATCTTCAGGAATTTTAACATCAAACTAATTATGTTTATTATTAAAAATTGTTTATTAAATTCAGTCAGACATTCATGATCCCCAGAGGATGAACCTCAAAATGTTTAATGATCTTTTTCCTTTTTTCTGCAACAAAATTTCACAGATTTTATTCCACATTTAGAGTTTTATTTTTGACATTAACCTGCTTGTTTGGTTGAATTTTACTATATTTTTTGTGTAAATGTATTATTTTGAACATTTCAAGTTGTTTACATTAAATATTGTGTAGTTTTGCACATTTATAGTCAATTAATTTGCACATTTCTGCACGACTTGCTCAGCTAGACTGTAAATAACATTATAAATACTACACTACAACACCTTTAATCTGCTCTATATGGCTTTTATTTGACCTGCAACATTCATCTTTTATCCTTTTATTCCATTTTAAATCAAAAATTATTTAAATCAACAGCCTGAGTTGAGCTGGTGATTCACTGACAGATAAATAATTATAATTCTGTGTTTTTTGTGTCTTCTGTGCATCATTTGGACGTTGATCATCTCGTTAATCTGCAGCTTCTTCCTCAGTTTTGATCATTTAATCTCTAAACGTCTTTATTAAAGGCATCCAGAGGAGGAGAAGGATTATAATTTAAAATAAAAGCTGGTGGTAGAGAGGAAGGCGAGCAGCAGAGAGACGAGGAGAAAGAGGATCCACTGAACACTAATATACGAGCCTGCAGCCACAATAAAAGTATATTTATTATAAATATCCTCCGTTCACTCCTCCAGCAGCGTTTACAGCCGGCAGTAAGCAGACATTTTAATACTCAGCTGGAGGAGGCTCCAGATCCAGAGAAACTGGAAAGAAAAGTGGCCTTTGTTGGTTTATCTTCAGATGAAAAGGCCGAGACTCAGGAAAACTCTGGACGTTAAGGATCATTTCTAGGATCTGTTTTATTAATGGTTAGCAACATATTTTCTCTCAGCATCTCGTATAAACTGTTGGACGTGTCCCTGAACGTATCATGAAGCTCCAGATTAATAATTAAAGGAACAAATGAAGCTTCAAGAAAAGCTGCAGTTTATAAATCCAGAGCTGGATGAAGAATTCAGATCATTTACTGAAGTTAAAGTACTAAGATTATATTAAAAACACAAATACTAGTAAAAATACTGCTTTAAAGTGTCAGAAGTACTGCAATACTTTAATGATTACTACTGAGATATAGAATAAAATACATTCAGCAGAACGAGTCTGAGATCCCTGCTGATGAAAACACCAGATAGGAATCATCTACAGTGGCATGAAAAAGTATCTGAACCCTTTGGAATTTCTCACATTTCTGCATAAAATCACCATCAAATGTGATCTGATCTTTGTTAAAATCACACAAATTAAAAAAACAGCGTGTGCTTTAACTAAAACCACCCAAACATTTATAGGTTTTCATAATTTTAATGAGGATAACATGCAACCAATGACAGAAGGGGGAGGAATAAGTAATGGAACCTTCGCATTTAATATCTGGTTGCCCTTTGGCAGCAATAAGTTCAACCAGACGTTTCCTGTAGTTGCAGATCAGTCTGGCACATCGATCAGGATCAATCTTGGACCATTCCTCTTCACAAAACTGCTGCAGTTCAGTCAGATTCCTGGGATGTCTGGCATGAATCGCTCTCTTGAGGTCATGCCACAGCATCTCTATGGGGTTCAAGTCAGGACTTTGACTTGGCCACTCCAGAACATGTATTTTGTTCTTCTGAAACCATTCTGAAGTTGATTTACTTCTGTGTTTTGGTTCATTGTCCTGTTGCAGCATCCATCCTCTTTTTAGCTTCAACTGTCTGACAGACGGCCTCAGCTTTTCCTACAAAACATCCTGATAAGCTTTTGAATTCATTTTTCCATTAATGATTGCAAGTTGTCCAGGCCCTGAGGCAGCAAAACAGCCCCAAACCATGATGCTCCCTCCACCATGCTTCACGGTGGGGATGAGGTGTTGATGTTGGTGAGCTGTTCCAGTTTTTCTCCATAGATGATGATGTGTGTTCCTCCCAAACAATTCAACTTTCGTTTCATCAGTCCACAAAATATTTTGCCAGAAGTTCTGTGGAGTGTCCAAGTGCCTTTTTGCGAACATTAAATGTGCAGCAATGTTTTTTTTAGACAGCAGTGGCTTCCTCCGTGGAGTCCTCCCATGAACACCATTCTTGGCCAGTGTTTTACATATTGTCGATGTATGCACAGATATTAGACTGTGCCAGTGATTTCTGTAAGTCTTTAGCAGACACTCTAGGGTTCTTTTTTACCTCTCTGAGCATTCTGCGCTGAACTCTTGTTGTCATTTTTGGTGGACGGCCACTCCTTGGGAGAGAAGCAACAGTGCCAAACTCTCTCCATTTGTAGACAGTTTCTCTAACTGTGGATTGATGAACATCCAGACTTTTAGAGATGGTTTTGTAACCTTTCCCAGCTTTATACAAATCAACAATTCCTGATCGCAGGTCTTCAGAGAGCTCTTTTGAGCGAGCCATGGTGCACATCAGACAATGCTTCTCATCAAGACACAATTCTTACCAGGTGTGTGTTTTATAGTGGGCAGGGCAGCTTTAAGCCACTCCTCAGTGATTGGACACACCCCTGACTTAAATTATTTGGTAAAAATTGGTATTAATTGCTCCCAAAGTCTCCTTAGGCAGAAGGTTCAGTTACTTATTCCTCCCCCTTCTGTCATTGTTTGCATGTTATCCTCATTAAAATTATGAAAACCTATAAATGTTTGGGTGGTTTTAGTTAAAGCAGACACTGTCTTTTTCATTTGTGTGATTTTAACAAAGATCAGATCACATTTGATGGTGATTTTATGCAGAAATGTGAGGAATTCCAAAGGGTTCAGATACTTTTTCATGCCACTGTAAAATGTCTGGAGGAGGAGGAGGAAGAGGAGGAGGAGGAGGAAGAGGAGGAGGAGGAAGAGGAGGAAGAGGAGGAAGAGGAAGAGGAGGAGGAGGAAGAGGAGGAGGAGGAGGAAGAGGAGGAGGAGGAGAGGAGGAGGAGGAAGAGGAAGAGGAGGAGGAGGAGGAAGAGGAAGAGGAGGAGGAGGAAGAGGAGGAAGAGGAGGAAGAGGAAGAGGAGGAGGAGGAAGAGGAGGAGGAGGAGGAGGAGGAAGGAGGAGGAGGAGGAGGAGGTGGAGGAGGAGGAAGAGGAGGAGGAGGAGGAAGAGGAGGAGGAGGAGAGAGGAGGAAGAGGAGGAGGAGGGGGAGGAGGAAGAGGAGGAGGAAGAGGAGGGAGGAGGAGGAGGAGGAAGAGGAGGAAGAGGAGGAAGAGGAAGAGGAAGAAGAGGAGGAGGAGGAAGAGGAGGGGGAGGAGGAGGAAGAGGAGGAGGAAGAAGAGGAGGAGGAGGAAGAGGAGGAAGAGGAGGAAGAGGAAGAGGAAGAAGAGGAGGAGGAGGAAGAGGAGGGGGAGGAGGAGGAAGAGGAGGAGGAAGAAGAGGAGGAGGAGGAAGAGGAGGAGGAGGAGAAGGAGGAGTGTGTGTGTGTGTTATTAGTGTGTGTGTGTGTGTGTGTGCAGCAGTGTCTTTTATTTGTCTTTAGTTTTCTATAAATGTGTGTTTGTCTGCTGCTCACATGTTGATACTGTTTCTGTGGACTCTGTGGACAAAACTGTGTGTGTTGTAGTGTGTGTGTGTGTGTTATAGTGTGTGTGTGTGTGTGTTATAGTGTGTGTGGGTATGTGTGTCTACAGGGCAATTAATTGAGCAGTGATTGGAATGCGTTGCTGCAGTCCGTTGTGAGCCCCTACGGGGCTTTAAATGCAGACAAACACACACCTAGACAAAAGACACACACACACACACACACACACCACACACACACACACACAGTAACACCCCCCCTGGTAGGAGGTATTGAAACTCTGAGCCGTGTCACAGACTCGGTGTCCCCTGAGGATCTCCACATTCAGCTGCTGTGACCTTGACTAGAACAACAAACTGCTGCTCCTCTTTAACTTCCTGTCGTTTCTTCTCCATCTATTTATCACTTTATTTTATTCAGAACAAACCAGGAACCAACATGTCCAGGTGTTTCCAGGTGTTTCCAGGTGTTTCCAGGTGTTTCCAGGTGTTTCCAGGTGTGACCAACACTGGACTAAGAAACGCAGGCCGTTTCTAACAAGCTATGGAGACTCAGTAGTCCAGACGGTCTTTATGGAGGGTCAGCACTCCCTGTAGAAGCGCTGACCGTCCATAAAGACCGTCTGGACTACCGAGTCCGTATGTGCCAAGTACGTCCAAAAAGACCGTCCATGTTACTCAGTCTGTACTTTACAACTCTCTGTGGTTGTTGTTTTAATGCATTCACGATATTTTTTCAGTTTGGTCTTTTTGAGTCTTAAAAGATTTAAGCATTTAAAGTAAAACATTGAGATGTACTTTATCTCAGAACATCTTTCTATAGAAGCTATGAGGCAGAAACAATAAATCCAAACCTGTCCGTTGTATCACTAGTAAACAATCATTAAACTAGAGAAAGGTCATGAACCTGCTTGGTTCTGTGGGTGAATCACGTCTTTTGAAGATATCTGTGTTTGTAGGCTGTAAATTATCTGACTCAACTAAAGCTGGACCAGAGAAACAAACAGCAGGCAGCAGAACAACGTCTGAAAAATAAAATAAAATCTAACAGCAAACAGGAGAAACCTACAGAGTGTCGGTGTTTTATGGTAAAATTATCAGATTAATCATCAGCTAGAGGATAAAGGACTGAAGTTTGGCACAAATAGCTCAAATAATTACTGATTAAATGATTGCAAAAATCCCCCGCCACCTTTATGAAACCTTATTATTAATATTATCTTCAATAAAACACTGTTTAAAATTGACAAAAGTGTAAAAAAAATTACAAACAAATGAAATAAAATCTGGCAGAAAGAACACCTTAAAAATCCAAACTATGAAGCTAATAGCCCAAATCTGTAAACTCAGGAGATTATTAGTGGATTATAAATACATAATCAGGTTATTTTCCAATTACACGCTGTAAATTAATAAATGTTTTCTGTAAAAACACAGACATTTAAATATAATTTTGGCATTTTTTTGTTCATTTCTTTATTTCTTCTATCAACTGGAAGTGAGAATTTGAACCTTAAAGCTTCTAATCGCAGCCAAAGTGTGAAAATGAAGTTTCCTTCAGCATCGTGTGTCTGATTGGTCTGAAATTTACTGAACAATTCTGATTTTTAGGAATAAATAAAATGAACTTAAAACACTGAATACGAATTAATAATTATTATTAATAGAAGTTTAAAGACGGTCATGGAGACGGAAGATGAGGGACTGTTCCTTTAAGTACAGCTGAATGAATGTACGACTACCTCTGCAGTAAACACACACTATAACACACACTATAACACTCACACACTATAACACTCACACAAACTATAACACACTATAACACACACACACTATAACACACTATAACACACACACACTATAACACACACTATAACACTCACACACTATAACACTCACACAAACTATAACACACTATAACACACACACACATTATAACACACTATAACACACACACACATTATAACACAGTATAACACACACACACTATAACACTATAACACACACACACTATAACACACACTATAACACTCACACACTATAACACTCACACAAACTATAACACACTATAACACACACACACTATAACACTCACACAAACATAACACACTATAACACACACTGTAACACACTACAACACTCTCTAACACACTGAGATGACAGCAGCTCCATGAGTGTTTTCAAGGACTCATCATCTTCTGTCTCT
Source organism: Amphiprion clarkii (assembly GCA_027123335.1). Lineage (NCBI taxonomy): Eukaryota > Metazoa > Chordata > Actinopteri > Pomacentridae > Amphiprion > Amphiprion clarkii. Next base: position 32,839,605 of record CM049584.1, on the reverse strand, counting down.
CACCTCTACACACAGACACACACCATCTGATAATACAGCTACACACAACGACACACACAGTAACACACACAGCTGAAAATACACACAGCTGCTGTCAGAGTGAAGTCTCAGCGCTGCGACTCTCCTGTCTGTTCATGTTAGTGAGTTTTAATATTCCAGAGCTCTCAGGGAGCCTGAAAATGAAACAGCAGCAAACCACACACCGTAACACACATTGTAACACACACACACTCGCCTTTCTACAGCAGCTCTTAGTGCTTTGAGGTTGACGCACCGAAACAGCAGAAATCCACAAAAACCAGAGTTTTCTAACAGAGGTGACTTTTAAAGGTTTCTGTTTCTACAAGAAGCAGCAGACAATGTTTCACCTCTTTCATTTGTTTTACCTGGTTTACCTGTTCCACCTGCTGCTCAGTCCAACAGGAGACATAAAGAACCAATTAATAATTGATCATAATCAGGCAGCCTGTTGACTTCAGAGCTGATAAAAACACGACGACACAAACAGGTTGTTAAATTAAACCCACAGGAGCTGAAGTTCACCTGAAAGCACACCTTCAGCTCCTCCTTCAGTATATATCTGCTTAACTAGCCAGTTCTGACTGTACCTCACTATCATCCTGTAGTGTAGAATGGTCTGACTGTACCTCTCTATCATCCTGTAGTGTAGAATGGTCTGACTGTACCTCTCTATCATCCTGTAGTGTAGAATGGTCTGACTGTACCTCACTATCATCCTGTAGTGTAGAATGGTCTGACTGTACCTCTCTATCATCCTGTGGTGTAGAATGGTCTGACTGTACCTCTCTATCATCCTGTAGTGTAGAATGGTCTGACTGTACCTCTCTATCATCCTGTGGTGTAGAATTGTCTGACTGTACCTCTCTATCATCCTGTGGTGTAGAATGGTCTGACTGTACCTCTCTATCATCCTGTGGTGTAGAATGGTCTGACTGTACCTCTCTATCATCCTGTAGTGTAGAATGGTCTGACTGTACCTCTCTATCATCCTGTAGTGTAGAATGGTCTGACTGTACCTCTCTATCATCCTGTAGTGTAGAATGGTCTGACTGTACCTCTCTATCATCCTGTAGTGTAGAATGGTCTGACTGTACCTCACCATCATCCTGTAGTGTAGAATGGTCTGACTGTACCTCTCTATCATCCTGTGGTGTAGAATGGTCTGACTGTACCTCTCTATCATCCTGTAGTGTAGAATGGTCTGACTGTACCTCTCTATCATCCTGTAGTGTAGAATGGTCTGACTGTACCTCACCATCATCCTGTAGTGTAGAATGGTCTGACTGTACCTCACCATCATCCTGTAGTGTAGAATGGTCTGACTGTACATCCTGGTTCTGTTAATTGTAGGTTTTAACAGGTTTCTGGTTCTGTGCAGAATGATCTGCTGTGATGATGTCGAGGAGTCGACTATCAGATGGAGCTTCAGGGAACAGCAGCTCTACTGTAGATCTGATCTGAACAGACGCTCCGCTATCTGAAATGAATGTTTGTTTTCAATTTCACATTCCAGCTGATTTCCTCAGATCAGAGGTTATTACTGATGGAGTGTGTGTGTGTGTGTGTGTGTGTGTGTGTGTGTGTGTGTGTGTGTGTGTGTGTGTGTGTGTGTGTGTGTGTGTGTGTGTGTGTGTGTGTGTGTGTGTGTGTGTGTGTGTGTGTGTGTGTGTGTAATAAACATTCATGGAGTTCCTGCAGCTGTTTGTCTTCAGCTGTGGCTGAATAAATGTGAATCTGTTGGATCTTCTACTCAAACCTCTTTATTACTGTGGAGCTCTGAAGAGTCACAGAAATCTAAACTGATTTCAGTCTGAAGCTGTGATGAACTCTGGAGGTGCAGAGATTCACTGTTCTACCTGATATATGAACAAATCACTGATGAGTCATTTCCTGAATTTCCACAATAACAGATGAGCCCGACATGAACACAACGGCTGATTTTCCTACATAGAGGAACTTCTGGCAGCTCCTGAAGAGGTTTTATCCAAAGCAGATAGTATAAAATGACCAAAATATGAGATGAACTACCAGAAATTTATATAAAATGACCAAAATATGAGATAAAACTATGAGAAATATATTTTTAAAAAGACCAAAATATGAGATGAAACTACCACAATTTTTTTTTTTAAAAAAGACCAAAATATGAGATAAAACTACCAGAAATGTATAAAAAAATGACCAAAATATGAGATAAAACTACCATAAATATGTACAAAATGACCAAAATATGATTGGTTGATAATATATCAGTGTTGTTATTGATTATTGATCGGTTGCAGGGACAGAGATTTGTGTCTGAGTCTCTGCTGTCATGTAATCTCTCATGTAAGATCATGTCACAGGAGGGGGCGCTACTGACCTCTTGTGGACACAGGCGGTAATGACACATTATGTAATTAACTGTTTAGCTGGCGACATTACAGATGAGCAGCACTTCCTGTTAATCTTCAACGTAAAAGCATCTTTCTTTATTGTACATTTTATGTCAAAAGTATTACTAAGCGATTTTGGTCGATTCAGAAGGATCTCTGGCGTAAACTAAGTCGTATTTAACGACAGCTAGCTTTTCCACTTGCTCCAATTACTTTTGTTGTAGTCTGAGTCACGTCCAAACAGGAAATGAATCCACAATGTAGCTAATGACAATCTATAGCTGCGTCCGTGATGGCAGCGTTAGCAAGCTGGCAGCTAATCAGAAGCTAGTGACAAGCTAACTCCAGCACTACCAGCAGCGAGGAGGAATGAGCAGCCTTGGAGGAGGACTGAGCCCTCTGATGGCTTTTCTAGTTGTTCATGAAATTGTCAGAAATAAAAGGAAAATGCAGATTTTTGTCACAGAAGGTCACAAAAATTTACTGTCATGCAGTTAAAAAAAAACAACAACACATGTTTGGAAATGTAGCATCCTGAAGCTAACAATGTTAGCCCAAATCCAGATGTCTGGAGGTAAAAATACTTCACAGATCAAAGTGAAATGTTCAATGCAGGATCTTTATTTCTCAACCAACAAGCTCTACAAGTTCTCTGTTTAGTGTCTCCAAGGTTGTGTTGTGTCTTTTTGTGGTAGTTTTGGTCTTTTTGTGGTTGTCTTGTGTCTGTTTATGGTTGTTTTGTGTGTTTTTGTGGTCATTTTGTGGTCGTTTTGTGTCTCTTTGTGGTGGTTTTCTGTCTTTTTGTGTCTTTGTGGGGTTTGTGTCTTTTTGTAGGGGTTTTGTGTCATTTTGTGGTTGTTTTGTGTCCCTTTGTGGTCGTTTTGTGGTTGTTTTGTGTCTGTGTGATCATTTTGTTTCTCTTGCAGCATTTTAACCTCCTTCAGCTCCTTGTTTTGGTTGCTAAACATCATTTGTTCTTTGTGTTTTCCTCTCAGACAGACCAATAATAATACAAAAATTTCTTCCTTTTTGTCTGAAAGATTTAATTAATGTAGCTTTAAATATTTTTTGCATTGTCCTCCAACAGATGAGGATTAAAAAATGCTGCAGAGGAGTTAAAGCTCTCAGCTGTTCCTCTGAAATGTGCTCATTAAACTGAATCTAAGCACTGCTTTGTGTTTTTCTGCTGTCTGATCTGAAGCTGCTGGTTCTGCTGCTCGGTTTGAAAATCAGTAAAAACCAACAGCAGCCTGAAACCTGTTGTGTTTGTCTGAATGAAACTGAGGCTGGATGTTGTTGTGTTACTCTGTGTGTGTGTGTGTGTGCTATCAGTTAGACAAGTCATTATTCTTGGCTGACAGCGCTCAGCTCCGCTCCTCTGCCAGGTAATGAATTCTCCTCCAGATAAAGAAAATATAAAAAATCATCTTTAATTTCTCCGCCTCTCCGTTGTGTAAACTCGGATTCTTTCCAGCCGGCTGCCTCCTCGCCGCTACCCGGCCCAGAGATGACGCCGACGTCGCTCGGCCGAGGATGAAGAACCGCTGTGAATACGACGGATAAACGCTGAGCGTGCACGAGCGTGTGCACGTAGCTTCACACTATAATACAGACACCAGCAGGATAAAGTGAGCAGACAACTCATCAATAAGAAAACTGATCGATCGTTTCACCAAAACGCATCAAACCGACATGAAAACAACAAATCAGACACAAGAAAAAACTACAAACATGCTCCTCCCTAAAGGAACAACAGCCAATCAGATCGGCCGATACTGCTACATGACAGAAAACACAGCTGTGTCTGTTTGTGGCTGTTTTGTGTCTCTTTGTGGTTATGTTGTGGTCGTTTTGTGTCTCGTTGAGGTTGTTTTGTTTCTCTCCATGGTTGTTTTGTCTTTTAACGGTTGTTTTCGAGTCTTTGTGGTCATTTTGTGTCTCTGTCGGTGTTTTGTTTCTTTTTGTGGTGGTTTCTTGTCTCTGAGGTTGTTTTGTGTCTCTTTGTTGTTGTTTTGTGTCCGTGTCTAAAACAACAAACCGGTTCTCATGTTAAAGATCTGAAACCACAAAGAGACGATGAGGTTCTTTATGTGCTGCAGCTCTGACAAGCAGCTGTTTAACTAATGATGGATCTCACACACACACACACCCACACACACAGACACACACACACACACACACACACAGACAGACAGACACACACAGAGGCAGTAATTTCCACCTGAACTCGTCCCTGACGTCTGCTGTGTTTTATGCTCCATCTGCTGCATCTCCCTGCTGAGCACTTCCTCCTAAACTACATCTACGGCAGCTGGCAGCGGACAAACAGGACGTCCAGCTGCAGAACAGCTGCATTAACAACAGCAGCACGGGCTGGAAGGTAAAGGTAATATATATATGTTCAAAAAAACTATTAAAATAATGAAGAAAAAATGTATTTTATTTGTTGAAATTGTGTACTTTTTGTGAAATGTTTTGTATTTTTTAAACATTTGGGGTTGAACAGTTATGTTGTGTTTACTTTTGAATTTGTTTTTTTTCCAAGTCCTGCAAAGACAAAAGGCAAAAAACAAAAACGCAAAAATAACTTCTGTGTGGACATTCCAACAGCAAACTGTTCAATCTTTTACTTTATGTGAACTTTTACTCATCAAAACTACACTATAAAAACTAAGCTGTAATGTTTTTGAACAGTTTACTCTGATTCTACAATTTTCCCTGTTTTGTTAAATTACAGACACCAACTAATAAAACCACAGAAAAAGGTATTAATTTTAAATGTTAAATGCAGACTACAACTGTAAATATCGTCGACATGGAAAGTCTGTATTAGTATAAATAGTGACTCATTATTTTAAAGTGTTTTACACAATTTTTTTACTGTATTAAAATCAGTAAAAGTATAATTATTTCAGAATTATTTGCTGAACTTCTGTTTTACCTTATGACCTCCAACCAGAACTCCAACAAAACCAGGTGTTTGGGGAAGTTTAAAAACATTTTAGACAAATTTTAAATATTTTGGTAGAAGTTTCAAGTAAGTTTGGATAAATTTTATGTCATCTTGAAGAGATTTTTTAGTCGTTTTAGACGAATTTCAAACATTTTTGACAAATTTGGAGTCAATTTAAACACACTTTGCTCCTTTTTAAAGAAGTTTTGAGTCATTGTGGGGAAATCTAAAAACATTTTAGACAAATTTAAAATATTTTGACATTTTAAGCCAATTTACCTATTAATCACATATTAATTGATTATTGATTAATAATACTACAGATTATTTGGATTTGGATCTGAACATGCCTCGATCTTTAGATAACAATAATAATAATAATAATAATAATAATAATAATAATATAATAATAATAATAATAATAATAATAATAATAATAATAATAATAATAATAATAATAATAATAATAATAATGATAATGATAATAATATAATAATAATGATAATAATAATAATAATAATAATAATAATAATAGGAAGACAGAATTTTACTTGCTCTAACTTCAGGTAAGTTTAAGAGTTTCGGGTGTTTAGACAATAAAACACAGGAAGACTTATTTTGAAAGGTTGTGTTTGAGGACATTTGGACAAAGTAAAAGAAGACATGCAGCTTTTCAGCTTCAGTGTAGCGGCAGGATTATACACACTGATACAGTCCTGAGTGTGTGTGTCTGTGTGTGTGTCTGTGTGTGTGTCTGTGTGTGTGTGTGTGTGTGTGTGTGTGTGTCTGTGTGTGTCTGTGTGTGTGTGTGTGTCTGTGTGTGTGTGTGTTTCTGTGTGTCTGTGTCTAGGTGTGTCTGTGTGTGTCTGTGTGTGTCTGTGTGTCTGTGTGTGTGTGTCTGTGTGTGTGTGTGTGTGTGTGTCTGTGTGTGTGTTGATGTGTTCATTGACAAACATGAGGTGTTTCACTCTTCTGTCTCTGCTCATGTGTTCCATTAAAAACACCATCGATTGACACACACACACATACACACACACACACACACACACACACACACACACACACACACACACACACACACACACACACACACACACACACACACACACACACACACACACACACACACACACACTATTTCTCTCTCTCTAAAGGTTGTGATCAACAGAGTTAATGTGTTTCTCAGTTTTCATCGACAGAAAAGCAAAGTAAAGGTTGGAGCTTTTAGCTGACCTTTATTCTGAAGCTTCACCTGGAACTAAGAGTTCACCTGCAATTTCACCTGGACACCTGAGGACCACCATTTACCTGTATGTTCACCTGTACATCTCTGTTCACTTGTCTCACGTATTCCTTTACACAAGATTTCTGTTCCTTTCATTCCCTGTTTTCATTCAAACAGCAAACCACTAGAACACGTCGTCTGTTCTGTTTAATTCTAATAAAGAGACATTAAACTAAACTATAATAGCAATTATAATAATTAGTATAACTTAATTTATCGACCACCTTATAAAACCAGAGTTTCCAAATAACCGACTAAAAAACAAACAAACCAAAGTCAGGAAGACAAACAGAAACACAAACCAGAGAAGAGGAGAAATAAAGTTAAACCCAGGAAAAGATGTGAAATAACAGAGTTAACCTGTGAACAGATGAATAGAACAAACAGCAACTGATCCAAGTAAAACCATAAAAACACCAAAAACCCCACAGAGCAATAAAAGAAAGAGGAACTCTGGATACGAGGGTTTAAGATCAACAGAAAAAGAATAAAGAAAAAAAATAATAAAAGAGCATAAAACTGTGAAAACAACAGAAAACAGACAATAATATAACGGTGAAATAAAAATGCTAATTGGAGGTAAAAACTAATGATCGGAAACTAATGAGGAAACTACATCATAATAAATTAAACCAAATAACAATAATGAGTTTAAAAATCACCCTGAAATCAGTAGCTGGACATTTCAACTGTTTGTTTGATTCTTTCATTATATGTTCAGTTTTAATGCAAACATGAATTTTAATTAAAATGTGGACATTCAGATAATTAAATTGGATTTTTTTTAAAAATAAGAAATAATAAATAATGTCAGGATCTAAATTATGAATTTTAAATTTTTTAGTCTTTTATACTGAAGATCTACAACCACAAAGAGACACAAAATGATCACAGAGACACAAAACGACTACAAACAGACACAAAACAACTACAATGAGACACAAAACAACCACAGAGACACAAAACAACTACAATGAGACACAAAACAACCACAAAGAGACACAAAACAATCAAACACGAGTTCGTTTTAAATCAATAAATTTTCTATATTTTTTGAATCCACAGATTTAAATGAATTTCAGGTAATAACTGAAGTTTGAGCAGAACTAAAAGCATTCTGGGAAATGTCGGAACTGCAGGAAAACTAAAAGCAGCAAACAGAAAAGACGACGGCTGAAAATGAAAGCTTTAAAGTTGTGCTACAGAAAAAGCTAAATTTGCAGTTTCAGGTGGAATTCTGAGAGAATCTTTCATTAAAGTTTTATCAGAGCAGAGCCGCAGCTAAACAGCAACGACAATTAACGGCATTATCACAGCGCTAATAAGCAGCCGACACATCCGGCTAATCTCCCTCTGATGCTGGATTCATTATAGATAGACGTGAACCGTAATGACATTTATGATTTAAATATGACCGAGATCACAGCCAGAATAAAAATGAGCTTTAATCACCTGAAGCTGGACGAACAGAGTTAAAGAACTAAAGTTTCCGTCTGTTTACTGGAAGATTCGTTAAAAACTCTCATCTCTGAGGTTTAACTGTTCAACACGATAATCTGATGTTTCCACAAACTTCACAGATTTAATCTTTTAAATTAAACTAAACTTTGGTTGAAAACTAAAAATCCTAATCTTTCACAAACTAATAAACTGTAATTCCTAATTTTTGTTCCGTTTTCACTCAGACATACGATTAATCGGTTACTCATTAACTAGTAATAAGTGATAATTGATTAATCAGTTACTCATTAACTAGTAATAAGTGACAATTGATTAATCAGTTACTCATGAACTAGTAATAATCAACTATTCAAATAATTGACTAATGAGTTACTCATTAACTAGTAATCAGTGATAATTGATTAATCAGTTACTCATTAAGTAATTGGTGATAATTGATTAATGAGTTATTCATTCAAGTCAAATCTGAGTCTATTCACACTCCAAAGTTACCAACTTGGTCAGTGGTTTTCAGAACCCCAGACTCAGGATATTTACAAACGCCGACCCTCAGAATAATCTCAGTTTTATCTTCATTTCATCTCTCATCAGGTATTTCTTTGCTCCAGACAGGAAGTCTGCTGACACATAAAGTCTTGTATCGTCTGCATAACTGTGATAATTAACGTTAAATTCCTGTATTATTGGACCGAGAGGGAGCATACAGAAGTAGAACAGAAGAGGTCCCAGAACGGACCCCTGGGGGACGTCACAGGTCACGGATTCATAAATAACTCTAAACAGGACCTGATGAATCTGTTGGTTTAATTCTCTCTAAAGATCCTCATCTCGGTTTCTATCTGCTGCTCCAACATCTTCCTCTCAGCTCCTCCTCATTACACCTCCATTTCTTCATCCTCCTCCTCCTCCTCCTCCTCCTCCTCCTCCTCCTCCTCTCTGTAACGCGGGATAAAGACACTGGTATCTCGTGCGCTCCACTTAAATCCACTCATTTAAGTGCTAATGTTGCTTTGGAGGCAGAGAGCAGATGCTGGTCCATGTCAGCATAACAGGATGTGATGTCGCTGCCCAGTCTGCACGTGCTCAGTAGCCCCGACAGATCCGGAGAGACTAGCTGCTCCTTGAACACACCAAACACACCGACTGATGGGAGATTATAGCAGGAACTGGTGCACACGGTGGCAGTTTGAAGCATGGGCGTGCACGAGAGAGAGTGCACGTGTTAAAGGTGTGTTTCAGGCTCAGAATCCAACAAACAAGAGTCAAATATTAATAAATAAAAGCTTCAATGTTCCAGATAAAGCTGCAGATTTCAAAGGATGAAGGAGAAACAGAAGATGAATAATTATGTGTTTATATTAATAAATACAGAAATATGGCAAATAAAAGAGGAAAAGAGGCTCCTGGAAGAAAACTAAACCTACAACCATGATAGCAGAGTAAAACACGACTCATTATCTGGAAATAAAGTCCAACATCCCTCCTTTCAGCCACATGGAGAATCCTGTGAAGAAGCTGAGGCTGAAACTGGGTTTTTATTTTCAAAACTGCACAAAAAAGTTCTGATCTTCACTCTCTCCGTTCACAGGATCATTAGTTTCTTTCTATTCGGACTGAACTATCATTTTGTGTCTCGTTTCTGTCATTTTGTTTCTTGTTTTGGCAAAGCTCACATCCATCATGGACAATCCCTCTCACCCACTGCATGACACTGTGGAGTCTTTCAGCAGCTCCTTCAGCAGCAGACTGAGACATCCACCCTGCAAGAAGGAACGCTATCACAGGTCCTTCATCCCATCTGCTGTAAGACTGAACAACATCAGCATCACTGGCTGATGTTAACATAAACTGGACTATATCATATCATCCCAAACTATAAAATTTGCACAGACATTCTTGCACTGCACATCTTTGCACTTTGAAACTTAATTTTTTTCTTTTAAGCCACTTTATCCCCATCTCTCACCCTTGTATATATTATAAATATTATTACTACTGTTCTATTATTATTTTATTCATATTACTACGTCTACTGTTACATAAGCCGCTGTAACAATTAGGGCTGCCGCAAACGACTATTTTGATAGTCGACTAATCACCGATTATTTTTTCGATTAGTCGACTAATCGGATGATACGTAAATTGAATGTAAAACATACAGCTTATCGCACCAGCATGAAGCTGCTCTTATATAACCATCATTAGTTTTCAGCTTGAAGTGTTTAAGGTATATGCTAACTACATGAGTAAGTAGTAAGTTAGCCCTGTTTACGCTAATATTAGCAGCGAAATATCCAGTTAGCTTACCGAGACGACGGTCCCTCTTCATCGTTGTCACAAGCCACATCTCCTCCTCCTCCTCTCTGACTAATCTCCTCCTCCTCCTCCTCTCTGACTAATCTCCTCCTCCTCTCTCTGACTAATCTCCTCCTCCTCTCTCTGACTAATCTCCTCCTCCTCCTCCTCCTCTCTGACTAATCTCCTCCTCCTCTCTCTGACTAATCTCCTCCTCCTCTCTCTGACTAATCTCCTCCTCCTCCTCCTCCTCTCTTACTAATGTCCTCCTCCTCCTCTCTCTGACTAATCTCCTCCTCCTCCTCCTCTCTCTGACTAATCTCCTCCTCCTCTCTTACTAATCTCCTCCTCCTCCTCTCTCTGACTAATCTCCTCCTCCTCCTCCTCTCTCTGACTAATCTCCTCCTCCTCCTCTCTGACTAATCTCCTCCTCCTCCTCTCTGACTAATCTCCTCCTCCTCCTCCTCTCTCTGACTAATCTCCTCCTCCTCCTCCTCCTCTCTGACTAATCTCCTCCTCCTCCTCCTCCTCTCTGACTAATCTCCTCCTCCTCCTCCTTTCTCTGACTAATCTCCTCCTCCTCCTCTCTGACTAATCTCCTCCTCCTCTCTCTATCTCCTCCTCCTCCTCTCTGACTAATCTCCTCCTCCTCTCTTACTAATCTCCTCCTCCTCCTCTCTCTGACTAATCTCCTCCTCCTCTCTTACTAATCTCCTCCTCCTCCTCTCTCTGACTAATCTCCTCCTCCTCCTCCTCTCTCTGACTAATCTCCTCCTCCTCCTCTCTGACTAATCTCCTCCTCCTCCTCTCTGACTAATCTCCTCCTCCTCCTCCTCTCTCTGACTAATCTCCTCCTCCTCTCTCTGACTAATCTCCTCCTCCTCCTCCTCCTCTCTGACTAATCTCCTCCTCCTCCTCCTTTCTCTGACTAATCTCCTCCTCCTCTCTCTGACTAATCTCCTCCTCCTCCTCCTCCTCCTCCTCCTCTCTGACTAATCTCCTCCTCCTCCTCTCTCTGACTAATCTCCTCCTCCTCCTCCTCTCTCTGACTAATCGCCTCCTCCTCCTCCTCCTCTCTGACTAATCTCCTCCTCCTCCTCTCTCTGACTAATCTCCTCCTCCTCCTCTCTCTGACTAATCTCCTCCTCCTCCTCCTCTCTCTGACTAATCTCCTCCTCCTCCTCCTCCTCTCTGACTAATCTTCTCCTCCTCCTCCTCCTCTCTGACTAATCTCCTCCTCCTCCTCCTCTCTCTGACTAATCTCCTCCTCCTCTCTCTGACTAATCTCCTCCTCCTTTCTCTGACTAATCTCCTCCTCCTCCTCCTCCTCTCTGACTAATCTCCTCCTCCTCTCTCTATCTCCTCCTCCTCCTCTCTGACTAATCTCCTCCTCCTCCTCCTCTCTCTGACTAATCTCCTCCTCCTCCTCCTCCTCTCTTACTAATCTCCTCCTCCTCCTCCTCTCTCTGACTAATCTCCTCCTCCTCCTCCTCTCTGACTAATCTCCTCCTCCTCCTTTCTCTGACTAATCTCCTCCTCCTCCTCTCTGACTAATCTCCTCCTCCTCTCTCTGACTAATCTCCTCCTCCTCCTCCTCCTCTCTGACTAATCTCCTCCTCCTCCTCTCTGACTAATCTCCTCCTCCTCTCTCTATCTCCTCCTTCTCCTCTCTGACTAATCTCCTCCTCCTCCTCTCTGACTAATCTCCTCCTCCTCTCTCTATCTCCTCCTCCTCCTCCTGACTAATCTCCTCCTCTTCTCTCTATCTCCTCCTCCTCTCTGACTAATCTCCTCCTCCTCCTCTCTGACTAATCTCCTCCTCTTCTCTCTATCTCCTCCTCCTCCTCCTCCTGACTAATCTCCTCCTCTTCTCTCTATCTCCTCCTCCTCTCTGACTAATCTCCTCCTCCTCCTCTCTGACTAATCTCCTCCTCTTCTCTCTATCTCCTCCTCCTCCTCCTCCTGACTAATCTCCTCCTCTTCTCTCTATCTCCTCCTCCTCTCT
>CM049584.1:32767210-32822210 GCA_027123335.1 Amphiprion clarkii | reverse complement strand
AAGAAAATTGTAGAAAAACGAGATGACGTTTTTAAAATATATAAAAATATCTTTAGAAAATAAATTCACAAAAGAAAAAATAGTAACAAAATTATCAAGAACATTTCCAAAATTTTAATATGATCAAAAACTAAACTAAACTTTAAATGTAGAGAAAGATATACAAAGATGTACAAAAATATTAAACTATATCAAAATAGAAATATCAAAAATGTAAGTAAGTCAAAAACTTGTTAAAGTATTGTAAAAATTACTAACATATATGTAAAATTATTTAAACTTTATTTAAAAACTGTACACAAATTAAAACATATGGAAAATATTGATAAGAATTAAAATAATCATCTAAAAATATAAAAATGTAAATAATGAAAAGAATATGTTAAAATATCACTAATATAATACAAGAACTTTATTTATCCCTGAAGGGAAATTCAATATAATAATAATAATAATAATAATAATAATAATAATAATAATAATAATAATAATAATAATAATAATAATAATAATGATAATAATAACAATACTACCATAAACAAAATATATACAAAAATAAACAATTATATTTTTTAATCTACAACTTTATTTAAAAACTATAAACAAATCAAAAACATATGACAAATTATTGATAAGAATTAAAACAAAGCATCTAAAAACATCCACAATATTCCTCACAGCAAATGGAAATTATATGAAAAAACATATTAAATATGTCAAAATGAAAACCCAGAGGACATTCTGCTGTTATTCTCTAGATTTCCAAAGTGAACCAATATCTTTTTTTATTTTAATAATCTTTCACCCTGCTTTGCATACTTGAAGACAATTCCGAAAACACCTGAATTCTGCGGTAAAATCAAACTAATCCAGTGGAATCAGCATCATTAGGGGAGACATTAGACGTGAAATTCATCTTTCTTTGTTGGTGGAGTTTATTTAAGGTCTCAACAGTAAAATGCATTTAGTAACTATTCATGTATGTTTTTTTGTAAGGGAAGAAAAACCTCTTTTCTTTCAATATAATGGAAGTTTTTAACCCACAGCTGTGATCTAGAAGGACTTATATACGGCATATATACTATAAATCTTCTGTCTGCTGGTAGAAACGTGATAAAAACCAAAGAACCAGCCTGAGGATCCATCAGAGTCCTCACAGGTATAGAAGGACGAGCGTGTCAGACGTGTCATTAAGCACACGTGAGCCATGATTGGCTGAATAAAGTCGCAGCAGACACACACACACACACACACACACTCCCTCCGTCACGCCTGGCTCTCCTCTGTACACACAGTTCAGCTCCACTCCAATAAAACAAGCATCAATTCTGGTCTCCAACGGCGACGCTGATCTCTTTACGGCGTCACGGTAACGGCCGGCGGTAAATCTGAGCCCAGATGGAGGAAAGACGGAGACGCAGGAAGTGGAGGAGCGACCACGTTTGATCTGACCTTAAACGTCCAAATAAGCAATGATCAGATGTTAGTTCAGTTATTTAGACAACAAAAACAACACAAAGCATCCAACAGAGCTGTCTCTGTGCTGGTTTAGTGGTATTCTGCGCTTTATTTTGGTGGCTTTGTGTGCGTCTTGTTTGAGTGATTTTGTGTTAATTTTGTGCCACGTCGTGGCAGTTTTGTAGTCGATTTGCATCTGTGTGGTCATTTTGCGTCCGTTTTTATTGGTGTGCGTCTCTGTACTTCCAGTTGCAGTGGATGAGCTGCAGGTGGAGCTGTGTGATTGGTCTCTGGGCGTCTCCATGAAAGCTGGACCTTCGTCTAATCTCCAGTTAGTACGGGGAGGAGAACTGTCTGCCACCAGCCTCAGAACTTTTATGAATCCTGTTTCCTGCCTGCTGTTCCTGGAATCCTTGGTCTGCTGGTTCTCTGCTCTGCCACAGATTCTGTTTCCTACCGGAGGATTTCCATCTCTCGCCAGCTTTATCCTGGAAACAACAGGCCACATGTGGGATGAAACACCCTGGGAGAAATACCTGCCTCCATTGGACTCACAGAGCGTTTCCCCATTCGTCAGCTAAATCTCTGAGCCTAGTATCACCAGACTATCCGTTAATGTAGTTTAATATGTTGAATTATTCCAGTCAGCGTTCCGTATTAAATGTTATTTGTATTTTATGCTTTGCATTAGATAATTACTAGTCTGGGGTTTCAGTTCAGGATCAGAGTTTAGGCTGGGTTAGTTTAGTGTTTTCAGTTGTTTCCCTGCCTTGGAGTTACCATACGTGGGTTAACCTTAGCTTCAGGTTTCCATGTTCATGTAGTTACTCCTCCGTACCACTAGATGGCTTTTTGTTTTTTAGTTTCAGTAGTAGTTTAGTTCTTCTGTATCTAAGATTCGAGTTCTGGTTCCTGTATAATGTTTCTTGTTGGGAATAAAGCATTATTAAAACGTTTCTGCTGGTGCAGTTTCATTTCCTGCTCCTGAGCTTTTTTGAACCTGCCATAACAGTTATGTGTGTTTTTGCGTGGCTTTGCATGGTGTTATGGTCGCTGTGTGTGTTTTTGTGTAGCTTTTTTGATGTTTTTGTAGTGGTTTTGCATCTCTTTTTGGTCATTTTGTCTGTTTTTGTGTGGTTTTTGTGGTCATTTCACACATATTCGCGGCCCTGTTGTCTGCACTAACAGTGAAACCTGCAGATCTGAGTTTCAACGACAGAAATAAAGAATAAAATTTTCGTTCTGAGGAGAAACTTTGTTGACCCGCTGCAGTGTGAGTCGACAGGGACAGCGTATTGTTGAAGTCGTATCTATTGTGCGTTCGCCCTTGCCGGCCACCACATCCCATCATCCCCTCGGTGCGTCGCCACGGCGATCAGTCAGAACAAAAGGAGGAGGAAGAAGCTCTCAGAGGTCCTGATAACCTCTGGCAGCAGCCTGGCAGCATGTTAATACAGACACACACAGTAACACACACAGACACACACGCTCCACTCTTTGTCCATCGGTTAGTTTGGAGTCGACTGATTCTGAGCTCAGTTTGTGTCTTTCTGCTCTTTTGTGTGTCTTTATCACTGTTTGTCTCTTGATGTTTGTATTTGTAATGTTGTGTTTCTGTAGCTGTTTTGTTTCTGTCTGCGTTCATTTTTGTGTCTTTTCTGTCATTTTGTGTCCCTTAGGTTTTGTTTTAAATAATTTTGTGCGTTTTTGCATCTGTTTGTGTTCATTTTGTGTCTTTAATACAGTTTTAACGTCTGTGTGGTCGTGTTGTGTGTATCTGCAGCCATTGTTTCTTCCTTAGTCATCCTGTTCTCCGTCAAAAAGTTGTTTTTACCTCTTGTTGCATTGAAATAGCATCTGTTTTGGTCGGTGAATATTTAGTGTCTCCAAGTGTCTCTTTGTTGCTGTTTTGTGTCTCTTTGTGATCGTTTTGTGTCTCTGTGGTTGTTTTGTGTCTCTTTGTGGTCGTTTTGTGTCTCTGTGGTTGTTTTGTTACTCTTTGTGGTCGTTTTGTGTCTCTTTGTGGTCGTTTTGTGTCTCTGTGTGGTTGTTTTGTGTCTCTGTGGTTGTTTTGTGTCTCTTTGAGGTCGTTTTGTGTCTCTTTGAGGTCGTTTTGTGTCTCTTTGTGGTTGTTTTGTGTCTCTGTGGTTGTTTTGCGTCTCTGTGGTTGTTTTGTGTCTCTTTGTGGTCGTTTTGTGTCTCTTTGAAGTCGTTTTGTGTCTTTTTGTGGTCGTTTTGTGTCTCTTTCAGGTTGTTTTGTGTCTCTTTGTGGTCGTTTTGTGTCTCTTTGAGGTCATTTTGTGTCTCTTTGAGGTCGTTTTGTGTCTCTTTGTGGTCGTTTTGTGTCTCTGTGGTTGTTTTGTGTCTCTTTGTGGTCGTTTTGTGTCTCTTTGAGGTCGTTTTGTGTCTCTTTGAGGTCGTTTTGTGTCTCTTTGTGGTCGTTTTGTGTCTCTGTGTGGTCGTTTTGTGTCTCTTTGAGGTCGTTTTGTGTCTCTTTGTGGTCGTTTTGTGTCTCTTTGAGGTTGTTTTGTGTCTCTTTGTGGTCGTTTTGCGTCTCTTTGAGGTCGTTTTGTGTCTCTTTGTGGTCGTTTTGCGTCTCTGTGGTTGTTTTGTGTCTCTTTGTGGTTGTTTTGTGTCTCTGTGGTTGTTAACTCTAACCCTTTGCAGCCTTTATTTCCAGCTGAACACCTCCTTCCCTCCACCTCTCTCTTCATCAGTGTTTTTATTCTTCTGTCATAAAACGCTCCTCCTTCTTCTCCTCTTTGACCTCCTCCGACTCTTTTCTTTCTTTTTTCTCCTCGTATTCAGCTTCTCTAAAACTTCTCCTCCTTCTCTCATCTTTCATTCTTTCTGTTTCTCCATCATGAGTTTAACTTTTACGTTCTGAACAGGTTAAATAAAATAAAGATTAGAGTTCATCTCTCCTTCACTCTGTGGTGGTTTCTCTGATGTCCGTGATGCGCAGGTGAAGAAGAAATGTCCGTTGACATGGACTTCCTCATCAGAAAGAACAGCATCGATCAGACAGAGAGACTGCCTGGAAGGATTCAGCCGAATGAACCTTCCCGAACAATAACTGGAGGTCTCTTTTATATGCTTTGGACAAGTATGAGGTCACAACATATGTTTCCTAATTAGAAGACATCTGGTCATAGAACAAGACCCTGCTGATCAAGCCCCTATCATTAAGATGCCCAAAGAGCCATGAGGGTCCCTGAGATCAATGATCATTACCTGGACATAACGACTCCCTTCAGCAGAACAACACATGGCATTCTGACAAGCAACATGTATTTCAGATCAGATACTACAACTCTGTTCATTTGTTATGTCCACTTTCACTCCTTTATTCCTCCGTCCATCTTCTAACACACACACACACACACTATTATAATGATTATAGATATAAGACGAGAGCAGCATCAATAATGGATGGAGGAGTGTGTGTGTGTGTGTGTGTGTGTGTGTGTGAGTTCACGGCGTGTCTCTATTAACTCTGACCTTCCTCCTCCTCCTCTTCGTCATCTCCTCCTCCTCCATCTCCCAGAATGCCCCTCTTTGACCTCATGCAAATGGCCGACCGCCCCGACACACATGGAAGAGGAAGAGGAGGAGATGAAGAAGAAAAAGGAGGATGAGAGAGGAAGAACAGACCTGAAGGGCAGCAGAGCATGAAAGGAAGTGTAGACAGAAAAAATACAATAAAAATGAAAAACACTGAAACTACAGTGAAAATAGGATCAAAAAATGATTTTAAAAATATGAAGAATCATAAAAAGTCAAAATATATTTACATTTTATGACAATTTTAAAATCTGCAACATTGGTAAAAGAAAATATAGCTTTTAATTTTTAAAAACAAAATTTTTTTCTTTTAAATAATTGCAGATATCTTTAAAATAATTATATTGTTTTTACTGATTAAACACTGTAGAAGAACATATTAATATTGATTAAAAAAAGATAAAAATGTCATTTTTACAATTTCAGCCATTTTTAAAAATCTACATGCAAATGATTCTTTTCATTATTCTGTGTGTCTTAGTTGTGTTTTTTGTCTCTTTGTGGTGGTTTTACTGTGAAATTATAATGAAAATAGGATCAATAAATGACTCATAAATTAAATAAAAAATATGAGAATCATAAAAAGTTAAAATATATTAATAGTTTAGAACAATTATAAGATAATCAAAAATACAGGTAATAAAATATGCAAAAAGATATAATTATATAGAACAAATGTAAAATAAAATTCTAAATCATTATGATAAAAACTTTGCTACACAAAAAATAAATCTGTTTATCAAGCAAAAATACTATAAATTTAACTCACTCCAAATTTAATAAAATATAAATAAATAAACATACTAAAATTGTAAATTGTATGAAAAAATTTTTTCAAGAAAACATCTGACCATATATTCAAGTAATAAAACAACATAATGTCTAAAAATCTATTAAAAAATACATGACAAAGGCAATAAATCAAACACAGAAATGTAAATAAATAAATAAAATAAGAAATGCATGCATTTGTTACTTCTAGGCTTGACTACTGTAATTCCTTATTATCAGGTTGTCCCAATAGCTCTGTGAAACATCTACAGCTGATCCAAAATGCTGCAGCCAGAGTACTGACAGGAGTTAGCAAGAGAGATCATATTTCTCCTGTACTGGTTTCTCTTCATTGGCTTCCTGTTAAATCTAGAATAGAATTCAAAATCCTTCTTCTGACATATAAAGCTCTTAACAACCAATCTCCATCATATCTTAAAGACCTGATAGTACCATATTATCCTAGCAGAACTCTTGGCTCTCAGACTGCAGGCTTACTTGTTGTTCCTAGAATCTCTAAAAGTAGAATGTGAGGCAGAGCCTTCAGTTATCAGCTCCTCTCCTGTGGAACCAGCTCCCAGTTTGGGTTCTGGAGGTGGACACCCTCTCTATTTTAAAGACCAGGCTTAAAGCCTTCCTTTTTGACAAAGCTTATAGTTAGGACTGACTGGGGGACCCTGAGGGGGTCAGCTGGAGTCTTCCTCTTGGACGTCCCTTAGTTCTGCCCTAGTTCTGCTGCTATAGGTCTAGGCTGCTGGAGGACCTCTCTGGATGCACTGAGCCCTTCTCTATCTAGCATTATATTTAATATATATATACCATTATTGCATTACACTCACTCTGTTTCTCCCTGTGTCCTTTCTCCGAGTGTCCCTGATCCCAGAGCTGGATGCTTCAGATCTGTGGTTGTTCTCCCACCAACTGGCCTAATCTCCATCTGTGGGATGCTGCTGCTGACCTTCCTCCAGCCCACTGCTTCCAGCTGCCCATTTCCATCAATCTACTCTGCATCACCCTCACTGTACTTGATTTGCTCATCTACATATTTTTGAATTTACCACCAGCTATATATGTAGTATATTTAATGCCAGAGCCGTACACCATAGCAGTAAACTATAATCAGTTTCCATGTTAGTTGTACTTTGCATGTATCATCTGTCTGATCATGCATGTATTAAACTGTATGTTTTATGGTCCTTGTCCCCCCCCCCTCTACCTCTATCTCTATCCCTCTATCTCTACCTCTACCCCTCTATCTCTATCCCTCTATCTCTATCCCTCTATCTCTACCTCTATCTCTATCTCTCTATCTCTACCTCTATCTCTATCCCTCTATCTCTATCCCTCTACCTCTATCCCTCTATCTCTATCCCTCTATCTCTACCTCTATCTCTATCCCTCTATCTCTACCTCTTCTGTCCCTCTCAACCCGTCCAGCCAGCAGCAGATGGGTTCCCCACATTAGAACCAGGTTCTGCTCCAGGGTTTTTTCCCTGTTAAAGGGTGTTTTCCTGCCACTGTCTCCTTAGGGCTGCTCTGATGTTCAGGCTTATGGGTTCTGGAAAGCGTCTTGAGACAATTTGACTAATTGGCACTATATAAATAAAATTGAATTGAATTGAATTGAAATAAAGACAAGAAGAAAAGGAAGAAAAACTGGATGAAGAGGATGAGGGAGGAAGAACAGAAGTGAAGGATGTAGACAAAAAATAATTAAAAAAACTGAAAAATGTTAAAAAATTATAGTGAAAATAGGATCAATAAATGACTCAAAAATTTGATTCAAAAATATGAACAAATACATAGTAAAAAATCTAAATATAATAAAACTAACTATATATTAAGATTTTACTTTTATTTTTAATATACTCAAAAATACAGGTAATAAAATATGTTTTAAAAATATAATAACTATATTAAACAAATGTAAACTATAATTCTTAAAAATACACCTAAATGAAAAATAAATCCATGTTTAACAAGCAAAAATACTATAAATATAAGTCACTTAATTTAATAAAATTTAATTATATACACAAATTAAAATTCTAAATTATAAGCAGAAGTTCTAAAAGATTATATTAAAAATATTTAGATAAAAATATAACCATATAAACATGCGCAAAACGCATCCAGTACAAAATCTGTCTGCTTGCCTACCAGTGCATACATGGACATGCCCCGGACTACCTTTCAGAACTCCTAACCCTTCGCACCATCTCCAGACAACTTCGATCCACTAATACCAACCTTCTGTGCACTCCAAGATCCAACCTGAGAACAACGGGTGACAGAACGTTCCAGACAGCTGCTCTGAACTGTGGAACACACAACCACCACCCCTGAGGGCCCCACAGTCCCTGGAGTCATTTAAGAAAGGGCTAAAGACGTTCTTATTTAAGCTCTAACATATTTACCGTTTCTAAAGTGTTTCTTTTAAATGCATTGTAGCACTTTGAGATTTTATATGTAAAGAGCATTATAAATTAAAGGTATTATTATTATTATTATTATATATCCCAGTAATAAAACAATAAATATAAAATAAAATAAACATGAAAAAGGTAATACATAAAAGATTTATATATATGTGTGTGTGTGTGTGTGTGTGTGTGTGTGTGTGTGTGTGTGTGTGTGTGTGTGGTGTGTGTGTGTGTGTGTGTGTGTGTGTATTTATGTACATATATAGGTAATGAAAGTTCGTAAACCCAAAACTTTTCTCCTCCTGGATCAAGAAAATAAATGAAACAAAAAGTAAAAACATCCAGAAACTAAAGTTGATCAGCTAATGCTGAAGAGAATAAAGTCTGGACTTCACTGAATGTTCTGAGTTCCACTAAAACATGAGTATTAATCACGGAAATGAAGATTTCTGTTTGTTTCCTGAAAAACAACTGAAACTAAAACCTGTGTTTTCAGGGTTTTTAGTGGAAAAATTAGAATCTGGTTTGATTTCTGTCTGTAACCTGTCTGTCTGTAACCTGTCTGTCTGTATCCTGTCTGTCTGTATCCTGTCTGTCTGTATCCTGTCTGTCTGTAACCTGTCTGTCTGTAACCTGTCTGTCTGTATCCTGTCTGTCTGTATCCTGTCTGTCTGTAACCTGTCTGTCTGTATCCTGTCTGTCTGTATCCTGTCTGTCTGAAACCTGTCTGTCTGTAACCAGTCTGTCTGTATCCTGTCTGTCTGTATCCTGTCTGTCTGTAACCAGTCTGTCTGTATCCTGTCTGTCTGTATCCTGTCTGTCTGTATCCTGTCTGTCTGTATCCTGTCTGTAACCAGTCTGTCTGTAACCAGTCTGTCTGTAACCAGTCTGTCTGTAACCTGTCTGTCTGTATCCTGTCTGTCTGTATCCTGTCTGTCTGTAACCTGTCTGTCTGTAACCTGTCTGTCTGTAACCAGTCTGTCTGTATCCTGTCTGTCTGTATCCTGTCTGTCTGTATCCTGTCTGTCTGTAACCTGTCTGTCTGTATCCTGTCTTTAACCAGTCTGTCTGTATCCTGTCTGTCTGTATCCTGTCTGTATCCTGTCTGTCTGTATCCTGTCTGTATCCTGTCTGTCTGTATCCTGTCTGTATCCTATCTGTCTGTATCCTGTCTGTCTGTAACCAGTCTGTCTGTAACCAGTCTGTCTGTAACCTGTCTGTCTGTAACCTGTCTGTCTGTAACCTGTCTGTCTGTAACCAGTCTGTCTGTATCCTGTCTGTCTGTAACCTGTCTGTCTGTAACCAGTCTGTCTGTATCCTGTCTGTAACCTGTCTGTCTGTATCCTGTCTGTCTGTAACCAGCCTGTCTGTAACCAGTCTGTCTGTATCCTGTCTGTCTGTAACCTGTCTGTCTGTAACCTGTCTGTCTGTAACCAGTCTGTCTGTATCCTGTCTGTCTGTATCCTGTCTGTCTGTAACCAGTCTGTCTGTAACCAGTCTGTCTGTAACCAGTCTGTCTGTAACCTGTCTGTCTGTAACCTGTCTGTCTGTAACCTGTCTGTCTGTAACCAGTCTGTCTGTATCCTGTCTGTCTGTATCCTGTCTGTCTGTAACCAGTCTGTCTGTAACCAGTCTGTCTGTAACCTGTCTGTCTGTAACCTGTCTGTCTGTATCCTGTCTGTCTGTATCCTGTCTGTCTGTAACCTGTCTGTCTGTATCCTGTCTGTATCCTGTCTGTCTGTAACCAGTCTGTCTGTATCCTGTCTGTCTGTAACCTGTCTGTCTGTAACCAGTCTGTCTGTATCCTGTCTGTCTCTAACCAGTCTGTCTGTATCTGTCTGTCTGTATCCTGTCTGTCTGTAACCTGTCTGTCTGTAACCTGTCTGTCTGTATCCTGTCTGTCTGTAACCTGTCTGTCTGTAACCTGTCTGTCTGTATCCAGTCTGTCTGTAACCTGTCTGTCTGTAACCTGTCTGTCTGTATCCTGTCTGTCTGTATCCTGTCTGTCTGTAACCTGTCTGTCTGTATCCTGTCTGTCTGTATCCTGTCTGTATCCTGTCTGTCTGTAACCAGTCTGTCTGTATCCAGTCTGTCTGTATCCTGTCTGTCTGTATCCTGTCTGTCTGTATCCTGTCTGTAACCAGTCTGTCTGTATCCTGTCTGTAACCAGTCTGTCTGTAACCTGTCTGTCTGTATCCTGTCTGTATCCTGTCTGTATCCTGTCTGTATCCTGTCTGTCTGTATCCTGTCTGTCTGTAACCAGTCTGTCTGTATCCTGTCTGTAACCTGTCTGTCTGTAACCTGTCT
Organism: Amphiprion clarkii; assembly: GCA_027123335.1. Classification (NCBI taxonomy): domain Eukaryota; kingdom Metazoa; phylum Chordata; class Actinopteri; family Pomacentridae; genus Amphiprion; species Amphiprion clarkii. The sequence continues at coordinate 32,811,687 of CM049584.1, read as the reverse complement.
GTCTGTATCCTGTCTGTCTGTATCCTGTCTGTCTGTAACCTGTCTGTCTGTATCCTGTCTGTCTGTAACCAGTCTGTCTGTATCCTGTCTGTAACCAGTCTGTCTGTAACCTGTCTGTCTGTATCCTGTCTGTCTGTATCCTGTCTGTCTGTAACCAGTCTGTCTGTAACCAGTCTGTCTGTAACCAGTCTGTCTGTAACCTGTCTGTCTGTATCCTGTCTGTCTGTAACCAGTCTGTCTGTAACCAGTCTGTCTGTAACCTGTCTGTCTGTAACCTGTCTGTCTGTATCCTGTCTGTCTGTAACCAGTCTGTCTGTAACCTGTCTGTACTCTCAGGTTATTTCTGCAGTAATCCACATCAGGCAGATTCTCCAGATTTTTAGCTTTTCTTAAAACTTTATTCTAATAGTCGGCACCATTTTAAAAAGAAATTCTTCGTGTTACCTGTAACGTCATGCCTGCAGCGTGTGTGTGTTTTAGCGTGTGCGTTTTAGCGTGTGTTTTGCTGCATATGTTCCTGGCATGAACAGATCCTGGCTCAGGCCTCGGCTGGGCGTAGAAACGGGCTTCAGTCCAGCAGACTAATTTAGGTCTGGACGAGACGACGCAGTTATTATTTTCCTCTGGACCATCAGGCAGAGGACACACGGCCATCTGCTGCAGACACACACAGTAACACACGTCTCTATTAGATCACTAAGAGGGCAGCTGCAGCCTGTCGTCAACACACATGCAGACACACCAGGACACGTACATGAGCGTGCACGTGTGGATCAACAGGGTGTTTGAGATTCTCCACAGAAAGGTGACGCTTTCATCCACCTGCTTCCTCTGAAAACCAACAAGTTTTAACCGCTTTGACCTCCTGATTCTGGAGCATCTGAGTGTTTCTGAGGATCCAGACGGGTCCGATAAACATTAATAAAAATAGTATTATTCTATATTTATATTAGGGCTGGGCAACTTAACATGCTGTAAATGCATAAATTAATTAACACCGACAATTATTTTATGGCGTAATTTGTTTATTATTATAGTGAGAGTCCGTTGCTCCAGACAGACTAACCAGGATCACAGGAGGCTGGATGTGGATCAGGACTAAGGATGGACATCATCACGTCTCTAAACTAACAGCCTGGATGGACGTAAAGACAAACCAACACAAGACAAGCTAACAAATGCTACAGAGTAGTTCTCTACAGACTGTATTCAGATTAGTTTAGTAGAAGATGTTGGTCTGAGGAACGTTCTGAGGATCAACGAATGACGTCAGTATGAGCCTCTAACTGCATCACTGGAAGGTTTAATGTGACGGTATAAACCTGGACTATAACCGTGGCTTCCAGTCTGACTTACGGCCATTTGCTCTTCTCCCCACGTTTCCTGTCACTCTGCACTGTCCCATAAATTAAAGCCTGAAACGGGCAGAAGAAGTAAAACACGGACTCCACAGAATAAAAAGTCTTCTTCTTCTTTCTACCTCCCTCTAACAGGGTTTCTGCAGATATCAGCCAGTCAAATTGAATGCTTTTTAATGCTATACTGTAAAAATTTGAATGCCATGACCGTGAACTCAACAAATTATACAGGTGTGTTTTTTTTTGTAAAAGATGGTTTTCTTATGAAAACTGTCCCTACATTTCACTATGTCTGAATCCAGAAACCACCTCTGACCACCAACAGGCTGCAGTCAGTCTCTGAAATCCACCTTTACTCCACATTTTAGCTGGAATTTGCATTTCTCCATTTCCCAGCTCTCCTCCTCCTGGTCCAGCCTGCCGGCCACTTTAACCCTCCTGTTGTCCTCATTTACAGGCACCAAAAAATATTATTTTCTTGTCTGAAAAAGAAAAAAATTCAGCAAAAAAAATTCCCCAAATTTCTGAAAATTTGCAAAACCTTCAGGAAGAAAATTCCAATAATTCCTTAAAAGTTTCCCTTCAAAGTTTTTTTTTTAAATCCCCCAAATTTGACAAGAGAATTCTTGGAAATCTTTTCAAAAAATGAGTAAAAATCTTCTAAAAAAGTCCTAAAAACATCTAAAGTGATTCCATATATATCAGTAAAACTTCTAATATTTTCTTTAAGAACATTCACATAAAAATCAACCAAAATCCAGTGAATTTCACTGGATTTTGGTTGATTTTTATGTGAATGTTCTTAAGAAACATTTTTAACATTTCTGTTTTTCCACCAATAAATGTTCAAAGATTTCCCAGAAATGTTGAAAATGTGGACATTAGAAGTTTCACTGTGAATTTTTTTTCCTCCACATTTTCAAACTTAAAAATGGATCAGTTTGACCCGCAGGACGACACCAGGGTTAAAAACATGCAGTTCTGACCAATCGCAGTGTATAATTATATATTATTATTGTCACATATTTTCTTGAAAACTGCAGAAAGAATTTTTAATGCCACTGAGAATCAAATTGAATGACTTCTAATGCGATTTAAGGCCTTAATTTTCACAAAATCAATGTAATGACTATGAATGCTTTAATCAATGCTTTATAATGCCCTGCAGAACCCCTCCAACAGGGACAGCTGCTGCTGAACATCGACTGGTTCTGCTCCCTGATAGAAGAAAATGTTGCTGCTGGTTGCTGTTCAGAACAAAATCAGAATACAGATTTATAAATGTTAATTTGCTGTTGCCGTTCTAATGTTCTGATCTCTGGACTCAGGGTAACTTACTGCCCTGCAGTGGCAAATTGCTTTGGTTTCATTTCATTACATTAATGTTTAAGTTGAGGTTTTGTTCAAAGTGTTTGCAAACCAAATGTTAAAGCATTTTTGTTCATATAGCAGTACTTTTAAAATAAAAGTGCAGAATACATTACTTTTAAACTCATATAATTTTAGGTATAACAATGCAATTAATCACTGAACATTTTAATTATTTTAATTAGTAACTGTGGACAGATTTCAGCTCGTGGACACATTTTAGTCATCTTAGACAGACTTAAAATCATTTAAGGAAAAAAAATGTCATTTTGGACGAATGTATAGTCGACTGGGACAGGCTTGAGTCATTTCGGACAGGTTTCAAGTACTTGTAGACAAATTATATGTGATTTTGGACAGTTTTTAGGTTTAAATACCAAAAAACTGGAAATAACTTGTGCCATACTTGCCTCACCAAAGATGGCACCAACATTTCAGACAGTTTTGAGTTATTCTGGACAATCTTTGTCTTATTTTTGACAAGTTTTCTGTCATTTTGGACAGATTTCAAGTTAAAAATATCTACAAACTGGAACCTTGTCTGGTCAAACTTTCCACAGATCAGGCTCTACTGATGTTGGTGAAATGTCGACCAAAGACACTATACCAGCATGGATTGGAGATTGCACCATTTTTTTTTCATTTTTATGAGGCAAAAAGTTAATGTTTGACCTCCTGGATGCAGATTTTTAAAATCCTATAATATCTGTTCACCTGTAAAATCAGAATCTTTCAAAAATGCATAAAACTTAAACCTGAAAGATATCAAAACATGGATTTAGACAAATAACATTTAAAGTCTTGTGACCTGTTTAAACTTTGAAGGAAGTTTCTACTTTTTAATCATTGAGAGCTACAGGGGTACAAAGACAAGTGGCTTATTTTTTAATTGATATTTAAATTAATTTCAATGAGCATTTCTAACTCAAGTTTTTACACATTTTGTAAAAACTGTAAGACAAATCTCTACTGAAAGTCCCTGATTGAGCTGCACGTTTTGAAGTATTTAATTTTCTGAGTTTTCTCAAAGCTGTGGATGAGTTAGGAGTCGAAAATCGCGTGAGAAGAATCTATAACAAGGATAAATCTGAGGATTAATAATAGGTTAATGCTTCTAGAGTGACAGAAAACAGAAAAAAGTGTATAATCTTGAAGGCAGGATGGGACTGGAGCCTCAGAAAGTTTCTGTTTTGACTGAAAGCTGTCAAAAATTATTAAAAACTTCTCCAGAATTCCTCAAAACAAGTCTGTGTGGCGACTCAAGGGTCCAGTTCTTTGTTATTTTGAAAGCAAACTAGCGATAAAGAGAATCTAATCTGGTTGCTGTATGAAATCACCTGGACTGACCCCGTAAAATCCACCAGGAGGAAGTTCCCAGTGAAGTTCTGATTTAGTGTCCGCCGCTGACAGAGAAACATAACAAACTGCAGCTCGTCAACATTTTACTGCAGAGAATTAAGACTGAAAAACGAGGAAAAGTTTTCCTGGGTGAAGCCAGCGGAGCCGGAGCCGTTTAATTACAGCTCCCCTCTTTGTTAATGACTCTATTAACGGCCTGTTTGATTGGCCGGCCACGTCCGCCACCGAGACGCCCAGAAACGAGTTAAACCAGCAAATCCTCTTTACACATAAATCTGCTGCAGATTGTTGCGGCGCTGGAAATTCATAACCTCGTCAATTTGTCAAAAGGCTTAAAAAGAATCCCCCGCTCACCTCCCGCCGCCGCCCGGCCATTATTCCCGCCCGCCGCCATCTAATTAAAGTTGAAAAATAATTAGCGATATATTTTCCTTCCTTTAAAGGAAAAATGAAGAAGAGGGAAGGGCAGCGATTAAAGGAGAAGGGGAGCAATTAGGAGGATGGAGGTTGACGAACTCTGTGTACACATGCAGGATTACTGCCGCCATCTCCGGCTTCACTTTTTTAATCGGCGTGCCACTTCTTCAGCTGCTGATAAATGCCGGGAGAACAAGATAACCGGCTCGGCGGAGCTGGCGGAAAAGCTTAGGGGACCCGATTTGACAATTAATCAATTATTTGATAGAAATCATCAATCAATCTTGGTGGGGGAATTAATCCAGGAGGAAGAGGGAGGCTCGGCGATGTACCTTCCTCGTTAATTTGGTAAACTGATTGGCCTTTTTCCCTCGTTCCTCCTATCTGAGAGCCTCCTACATCTAATTTACACAGAGTTCACATCAAACTAATGGAGAGATGGGATGTGTGTCAGACGCTAAATACAAGCTTCTGTCAAGAAAACTGCTCAGAGACGCTGAGAAGAAGCTTTGAGAACGATATCCAGTCAGAGGACGGAAGATCAGACTGGATTCAGGAAACACGAAACTCTCAGACTCTCTCCAGACTTCATTTAAAAAACACAAACATTGAAAAGACTCTCACACATTAAAAACACAGTACAATTAATAAAAACAAGCAAAGCACATAAAATAACTAAAAACACGAAAAACACAGTGGAGTCTGTTTTGTGTTCCAATAATAATTATGATGCTGGATTTATTAGTAATAATTTTTGACAAGTTTTCACTCATTTTAGTCTGATTTTAAGTCATTCTGGCCTAGTTCTTAGTAATTGTGGACAAGTTTTAGGTCACTTTGGATTAATTTTTTTTAGAATTCTCTCCAGATTTTAGGTTATTTTAGACAGATTTAAAGTCTTCATTGTGGGGAAAAGTGTCATTTTGGACAGGTTTCAAGTACTTGTAGACAAATTATGCATATTTTTTGGACAGTTTTAGGTCTAAATACCAAATAAACTGGAACTCGCTCTTGCCATATTTGCCAAAGACCTCAGACTGATTCGGATTGGTTTCTGCAGTCGTGTACGTTCAGTCATGTGATATTTTATGCTTATTATACACAGATATTTCATGTTCTACTGCCTTAGACTCTCCTCATTGCGTCTCACCATCTTGTCTTTCAGCATGAAAATCACATCTTTATCCCCACATCAGTAAAGCCATGATCAGATCTGAAGGTTTCTCACGCCGAGTTCAGGCACCAAACTGCTCAGATTCAGATCAGATAAGCTGAAAGAAACAAGCGCTGACTGCTGATACAGTAGAAACGACAGGTTCTGGTGAAAAAGTCGAACAGTCTTTATGCCAAACAGCAAACTGGTGTTCAACTTTCACACATTTCAGCTTCATCACTGCAGCAGTTTAAAAAAGAGCAGATTCAGATCATAACACCAGCTGAATACATCTCCTGGTTTCTACCTGATGGTGCAGAACAAGATCAGAAAATATCTCCACCCTCACTCAGAAAGAAATAAAGATGGAGACAGAAAGAAATAATGACAGAAATGAATAAAGATGGAAAGAAATAAATAAAGACGAGGACGGGAAGAAATAAAGACAGAGACAGTAAGAAATAAAGATGGAGAGGAATAAAGATGGAAAAAATAAAGATGGAGATATAAAGAAATGAAGATGAAAGCAACAAAGATGGACATAGAAAGAAATAAAGACAAAGACGGAAGAAATAAAGATGGAAATAGAAAAATAAAGACGGTGATGAACGAAATAAATACAGAAAGAAAGAAAGACAGAGACAGAAAGAAATAAAGAATGAAAGAAATAAAGATGGAGATAGAAATAAAGACGAGAGAAAGAAATAAGGACAGACAGAAAGAAATAAAGATGGGAATAAACAAAGATGGAGATAGAAAAAAATAAAGACAGAAAGAAAAAAGATGGAGATAGAAAGAAATAAAGACGGCAGTAGAAAGAAATAAAGACGGAAAGAAATAAAGATGGAAAGAAACAAAGATAGAAAGAAATAAAGACGGCAATAGAAAGAAATAAAGACGGAAAGAAATAAAGATGGAAAGAAACAAAGATAGAAAGAAATAAAGACGGCAATAGAAAGAAATAAAGACGGAAAGAAATAAAGATGGAAAGAAACAAAGATAGAAAGAAATAAAGACGGCAATAGAAAGAAATAAAGACGGAAAGAAATAAAGATTGAAAGAAATAAAGACGGAGACAGAAAGAAATAAAGACATAAAGGAATAAGGACGGATTTACGCTGGTTTTACACGCTTCTTGTCATCACTAGAGGGTGGCTTCTAGTGACGACAACAAGCGTGTAAAACCAGCAATGCTAACTTGATACAAGCAGAAACCAACAGATGGAAGCACGGCTGAAAAACAGCTTTTGGGTTTGTTTCATGGACAAATATTAACATTTTGCTGCACAGAAGCTACGCAGTAAACATGGAAATAAGACGACGAGAATCCCTTCAATTCAGCGGCACCCACACACACACACCCACACACACACACCCACACACACACACACACACACACACACGCACACACACACACACACACCCACACACACACACACACACACACACACACACTCCCAGCTTGTCAATAGCGACTTATTAGCGCCTCCAAGGTCGGCGTGTCGACCTTCAGGATGGACGTGTGTCTCTATTAACCGGAGCTGCTGCAGAGTGAACCAATTGAGACGCAGAGCTCGTCAGAGAGCTGACAGACTACAATGAATGTCCACACACACTCTCTCTCTCTCACACACACACACACACACACACACACACACACACACACGCGCTGCAATAAAATATGCGTCGTCGCTCACTGCACAAATCAACAACCGTCCGACGAGCTGATGAGATTTTAAATGAGCCTTAATTTGTTGGGAATTGTCTTTGGTAATGATGGAGAGAGAGAGATGGAGGAGAGACGGAACAGAGAGGAGAGAGGAAGACGGAAAGAAAAGACAAAGACAGAAAGAAATAAAGATGGATACAGAAAGAAGTAAAGACGGAAATAAAAAGACAGAGATAAAAAGAAATAAAGACGGAGACAGAAAGAAATAAAGATGGAGAGAGAAAGAAATAAAGACAGAAAGAAATAGACGGACATGGAAAGAAATAAAGATGGAAAGAAATAAAGACAGAAAAATAAAAATGGAGACAAAGAAATAAAGACGGAGACAGAAAGAAACAAAAACGGAAAGAAATACAGATGGAAAGAAATAAAGACAGAAAAATAAAAATGGAGACAAAGAAATAAAGACGGAGACAGAAAGAAACAAAAACGGAAAGAAATAAAGATGGAAAGAAATAAAAACGGAGACAAAGAAATAAAGACGGAGACAGAAAGAAAGAAATAGCAAGAAACCTGAATACAGCCAGAAATATCGGTCCATAAAACGAGCTATTTCCATACATCTAAACTAATCTCAGCTACATTCTGAAGGGAACGTTTCAGGACGTCGTATGAAAGTGGCTGAAATAGTTTTAGAGGGACCAACCAGCAGAAGGACTTTAACCTAGAAGATTAATGTTCTGTGATGGATGAAGGAAGAATTCAGCTTCTTGTTGTTGTTTACGTTCACTTCTCTTTGTTTCAGTGTAATCACCAGAAATACACTTTCAGAATCAAGAGAACTTCAAGGAACTGTGACCACACTGGAGGAACTCTATTTGTTAGAGGAACCTTTCAGAAAATATGTTCCTGGAGGAGTTATGGACTTAAGAACAGGTAAATCTACTGGTAGAACAGGTAAATCTAGAATCGGAACAGGTAAATCTAGCATCAGACCAAGTAAACCCAGCGGTAGAACAGGTAAATCTAGCAATAGAACAGGAAAATGTAGCAATAGAACAGGTAAATCTAGCATCAGAACAGGTAAATCTACTGGTAGAACAGGTAAATCTAGAATCGGAACAGGTAAATCCAGCATCAGAACAGGTAAATCCAGCATCAGAACAGGTAAATCCAGCATCAGAACAGGTAAAACCAGCATCGGAACAGGTAAATCCAGCATCAGAACAGGTAAAACCAGCATCAGAACAGGTAAATCCAGCATCAGAACAGGTAAATCCAGCATCAGAACAGGTAAAACCAGCATCGGAACAGGTAAATCTAGCATCGGAACAGGTAAATCTAGCATCAGAACAGGTAAAATCAGCATCAGAACAGGTAAATCCAGCATCAGAACAGGTAAATCTAGCATCAGAACAGGTAAAACCAGCATCAGAACAGGTAAATCCAGCATCGGAACAGGTAAATCTAGCATCAGAACAGGTAAAACCAGCATCAGAACAGGTAAATCTAGCATCAGAACAGGTAAAACCAGCATCAGAACAGGTAAATCCAGCATCAGAACAGGTAAAACCAGCATCAGAACAGCTAAAACCAGCAGTAGAACAGGTAAATCTAGTGGTAGAACAGGTAAATCTATCATCACAACAGGTAAATCCAGCATCAGAACAGGTAAATCTAGCATCAGAACAGGTAAATCCAGCATCGAAACAGGTAAATCTAGCATCAGAACAGGTAAATCTAGCATCAGAACAGGTAAATCCAGCATCGAAACAGGTAAATCTAGCATCGGAACAGGTAAATCTAGCATCGGAACAGGTAAATCTAGCATCAGAACAGGTAAATCCAGCATCAGAACAGGTAAATCCAGCATCAGAACAGGTAAATCTAGCATCAGAACAGGTAAATCTAGCATCGAACAGGTAAATCCAGCATCAGAACAGGTAAATCCAGCATCAGAACAGGTAAATCTAGCATCAGAACAGGTAAATCCAGCATCAGAACAGGTAAATCCAGCATCAGAACAGGTAAAACCAGCATCAGAACAGCTAAAACCAGCAGTAGAACAGGTAAATCTAGTGGTAGAACAGGTAAATCTATCATCACAACAGGTAAATCCAGCATCAGAACAGGTAAATCTAGCATCGGAACAGGTAAATCTAGCATCGGAACAGGTAAATCTAGCATCGGAACAGGTAAATCTAGCATCAGAACAGGTAAAACCAGCATCAGAACAGCTAAAACCAGCAGTAGAACAGGTAAGTCTAGTGGTAGAACAGGTAAATCTAGCATCAGAATAGGTAAATCTAGCATCACAACAGGTAAACCTCAGGTAGAGCAGACAGGTGAGTGTTACCTGCGACAGGCCCAGGTAGATGGAGACGGTCTCAGAGATGTAGAGGAATCTTCCCTCCTTGTTTAGTGCAAATACGAAGCCGTCCAGAGACTGAAACACACAGAAGGAGGTCAACGTTAGAAACTATAAAACATAATGATCATACCTGATAATCAGCTGACGGATCAATAGAGATTCTGGATCCTTGTCCAGATTTCAACATGTACAGAATCATCTGAAAGAACCATCTGAGGCAGATTCATTACAGAACCCAGAGCGTACAAAAATCCTGTCAAAAAGCACCAAACAAACAAAGAAAATGTGGCATCAAGGTTCCCAGAGAAACATGGTAAAAACCTGTGGAAGACTTCAAAAACTCTAAATTTGTGATGAAGATGGAGTCACCAGTGGTCGCATTTCCAGCTGGTTTAAACAGATTATCATATTTATTATCATACAGATGATCATATTTATATTATATCCAGGATGTTTAGTCTGCTCTCTCTCCTCCATCCCATCCGGAGTGTGTCTAATGGAGTCTTAACGCCAGCATCACGCCGCAACGCTCCACAGCCAATCACAGACGAGCACAGGTGAGTGTGGAGATCAGCTACACACTCGACTCGACAACACGACACAAAGCTGCAACACAGCTCGGGTCGGCGGGTTAATTACATGTTAGCTGATACACAACCTGAGAGACAGAGGGAGAGAGTGTGTGTGTGTGTGTGTGTGTGTGTGTTACAACCTGACAGTCTGAATCTATACCGTCTATTAGTGTGTGTTTTGATCTTTATTATCAGCTCCATGTCTGATTTTTATTTTCTTGCTCAAAATATGTTTATTAAACGTCTGAATGTCAGCAGCTTCTCTGTTTATTACTCCTGTCATGTTGTTTGTGTGTTTTTAGCCCATTTTTATTTGCTTTGTGTCTATTTTTTGTCCTTTTATGCCTCATTTGTATCATTTTGTTGTTGTTTTTTTTTGTTGCTTCGTGTCTTGTTTGTGTTGCTTTGTCTCATTTTTAGTCATTTCATGTCCAGTTTTTGGTCATTTTGTGTCTCATTTGTGTCATTTGTTTCGTTTTTTTTGTAGTTTTGTGTCTTGTTTGCATCATTTTATGTCTAATTTGTGTCTATTTTTTTGTTTTCTGTCATTCTTGTGTCTAATTTGTGTCATTTTGTGTCTCATCTTTTGTTGTTTTGCCGTTTTTGTGTCATCTCTCAGTGAAAAATGAGCAAACAGTGAATAAAAACCGTTGGGCAGTGCATTTTACACCTGGGCCTTCGGTGGAGTCCTACCTGAATCATTCCACTTCTTATTACCATCATTATGATGCTACGGCCTCTAGAAACATCAATATTATACAGAAAGGCAGTAAAACAGGACGCTGCATCATGTAGTGAGCATTGAATGTCATCATTAAAGCAAAAAACCCAATTAACATTATTTAACAACTGAATTTATAATGTAACTATGCGAAGTGTCTGGGTATTTTGAAAAGCGTGATACAAATAAAATATATTATGATTGTCTCCTTTCACTTGCAACCACAGACATCCCATCTAGCAAGAGTATCAATATTAACCTAATAAAATAACTTAAATGATATATAGATATATGCAGGGGTGAAAGTAGTTTTAAATTCTTGCCGGTACTATTACCCAAACCCTCATCTCGCTCTTAACATCTTAACATCGTGGCATGGAGTGCATCCCTGTTTCCCATGCTGGGCATACAACCATTCATTTCTGCTTTTAAATTGTTCATATTGACCCTTTGTCCAAATGGAAGGATAAGCAGGAGGCGTACCATCATCATCACCTGTGCTTTTTTCTGGGGATCCTGCAACTGCTTCTTTCTCCTGACATGGTGCCTCCTCACCCTGACTCTCAGCTTGCTCTACATCTTCATCACTGGATGTTTTTCACATTTTTTGTGGTAACGCATCTTCAGTGTCCCTGTCTTTTCTTTTAAACATAGAGGTTATTTTCCTCTGCATTATTACTTTGACAAAAAATAAATAAATCTTGACTGTTTTGTAGTGCTCCTCTCCATTTTTATTTAAAATATCTGTCGATGATAACCGTTGTAAATCCTGTTGAAAGTTTTTCAGCCAATCACAAGAACATGTGGAATTTCAGGTGTAATTTATTTGCTCGCCCCGTCCCGGCGCTTGTTGACGTCTATTGACTAGTTGTGGAAAATGTCCCAGTGCAATAAATCAAGCGCACCTATTTGCTATTGGCTGCTATTGGCCATAGCAATCGCTGTGTTACGGAAGTAGACACGCATGCGCACTCACATACTGCTGAGTGAACTCTGGTTGATAGCAGGCAGCCAGGTGGCGTCCGGTGGAAGAGCGGCGTACCGCCACCGGATCTTTTCCCGGTGCTGCGTACCGCCACCGGAACTTTTGCTGGTACGCAGTACCGGACCGTACCGGCTTACTTTCACCCCTGGATATATGTAAATACAACTCATTTTACTCACCAAAACTTGTGATTATTTAACACAAACTACATCTTCCTTTCTTTCCTCACAAAGACTTTAGTCACTCTGTTGTTGTGCTAGCAGCAACCCGTGTGTTTCAACTCCAATATTCAGTCCTTTTCTATCCATGGAGGCTAATGCTGGAAGTCTGGTCTGTCCGGGAGTATTTCTGGAATAAACTGAGCCAAAGATACCGCTCATAGTTAGAGATGAAAGAGACGACAAACCCTTTCACAGGCTGGTGGCTAGTTAGCTCAGGGGTTGTTAGCTGTGGGGTTGCTAGTTAGCTCCGGGGTTGTTAACTCTGGGGTTGCTAGCTCCGGGGTAGTTAGCTGCGGGATTGTTAGCTGCGGGGTTGTTAGCTGCGAGGTTGTTAGCTCCGGGGTAGTTAGCTCCGGTGTTGCTAGCTCCGGGGTTGTTAGCTGCGGGGTTGTTAGCGGCGGGGTTGGTCGGTTTTTCCTCACAATGTCCAGCTTTTTTTCGGGAAGTCTGCCTTGAAAACGTCTTTCTGAGTAGATCTGCGACCAAATCAATAATCTGATTCTAAATCAACCCTCCGTTAGCCGTTACAAGTTTTTTAAAAAACAGCTTTTAATACTTTATTAAAGTTTTAGCTTGTACAGGTCACTAACGATAGGAATCACTAGCTTCGGCTAAGCTCTCTGACCATCCAATCAGAGGACGTGAAAATGCTTACGTCATCGTACGCCTGCAAGATGGCCCCTGAGGTCAGCAAATTTAAATCTGATTGGTTAAAGCAACAGTTTGATTGGGCGACAAGCTCTTTGGATTCGGGCAACACCCCCTGGCAACACATGATGGTTGAAATATGATTGGATAAAATCTCTAATATAAACACACTATGAAATGAAGAGAACAGGTTATTGGGAATAATGGAAAAAGATTAATGGGAAGATATTAAAACGGACCACCACTGGTAAAAACGTTTGCCTATACTCTCAGTCTCCACATTTGAGATCTCCTAAGTGAAACTGAACCTTAAAGCTGCCCTGATTTTTTGCAGTTTTGTGTCATTTAATCTTGTTTTTGTTGTTTTACATCTCTTAGTTCTCTCTATGTCTTCATAGTGTGTCTCGTTTTTCTCACTTTGTGTCTTTTTGTTTCCTTCCTGTGGTTTTGTCTTGTCTTTGTAATTTTTTTGTTTCCCTTTTATCATTTTACATCCAATTCTTCTTGTTTTATGCCATTTTATGTCTAATTTTTTCAATTTTAAGGTGAAATCTTCCATTATGAGATGTGATACATTCAAGGACCATTGGAAAATTGAAACTCAGAAGTGACTTATTTCTGTGATTTTGTCTTGTTTTTTGTTGTTTTGTGTCTTAATTAAATAATTTTCTGTCATATGTTGTCTCGTTTCTGTCATTTTGTGTCTTGTTTATGTCATTTTGTCTTGTTTTTTGTTGTTTTGTGTCTTAGTTTTGGTCCATTTTTTGTCATGTGTCTCAATTAGGTCGTTTTCTGTCTGATTTTTGTTGTTTTCTTCCTTATTTTTGTCTGGTTTGACACTTTCTGTCATTTTGTCATGTTTTTTGTTTTTTGCCTTAATTTAATCAGTTTTTGTCATTTTGTTTCTCATTTATGAATTTTTTGTCTCGTTTATATAATTTTGTCGAGTTTTTTGTTGTTTTGTGTCTCGGTTTTGGTTCTTTTTTGTTGTTTTGTGTCTCATTTGGGTTGTTTTGTGTCTGTTTTTTGTTATTTTCTTCCTTGTTTATTGTGTGGTTTGTCATTTTCTGTCATTTTGTATCTTTTTTTGTCATTTTGTGTCTTAATTTAACTTTTTCTGTCATTTTGTGTCTTGTTTATGTCCTGTTGTCTTTTGAGGAATTGTTGACGAGAGAAATCCTCCTGACGTGACTCTTTCTGGCTCCTCCTTGTTTTCCTGGAGGGAGTTTGTCGAGGTTTTACTGTAAATTAGCGGCTGATCTGGTGTCAGCGGTGTTTTTTTTTCCCTCTTTAAGGTGAAGCAGCAGCGTTGAGGATGTTGTGTGAGATGTGCAGATAATCTCCAAGTGTTTTTCTTCCTGCACTGATTGAGGTCCAGGTTTAGAAACAAGCAGCTGCAGGTGAAGGGAAGCAGATCTGCCCGTTTCAGAGGATTAAAACGGATTAATTAGAACTGGAAAGCCAGTTGAAAGGTGGCAGTGTGTGTGTGTGTGTGTGTGTGTGTGTGTGTGTGTGTGTGTGTCGTAAACAAACCTCGCTGCTGCTGGAGGTTAAACAGGCCTCAGATTATTACACTGGAAAAAATGTTTCTCTCAAAACAAGAAAAAAAACTTATTTCAAGGAACTTTTACCTTGAAATAAGTGAAAAAATCTGCCAATAGAACAAGTGAAAAATGACTTAGTAAGATTTCTAGAAATAAGATATGATATTTAGAATATTGAGATCTTAAAATTAGCTGGGAAAACTGATTTGAAGCTCTATTTTACCAGGATTGTCAAGCTTAGGTGTCTGAAAATAAACCAGACATGCTAAAAAAAATAGCAGTTTTTCACTCAAAAATAGATTTTTGCTTTCATGTAACCTCCTAATTTGAGATGTATTAACCCTCCTGTTGTCTTCATTTATGGGCACCAAAAAATATTGTTTTCTTGTCTGAAAAAAATCCAAAAATTCAGCAAATAAATTCCCCAAATTCCTGAAAATTTCCAAAACCTTCAGGAAGAAAACTCTAGTAATTCCTAAAAAGTTTCCCTTAAAAGTTTTATTTGAAGAAAATCCCCCCAAATCTGGCAAGAAAATTCTTGTAAATATTCTCAAAAAACGAGTAAAAATCTTCCAAAAAATCCTAAAAATATGTAAAGTGATTCCATATATATCAGTAAAACTTCTAATATTTTCTTTAAGAACATTCACATAAAAATCAACCAAAATCCAGTGAAATTCGCTGGATTTTGGTTGATTTTTTGTGAATGTTCTTAAGAAACATTTTTAACATTTCTTTATTTCCACCAAAAAATGTTCAAAAATTTCCCAAAAATGTTGAAAATGTTTTTTTACCCCACATTTTCAAACTTTCAAACGGGTCATTTTGACCTGCAGGACGACACGAGGCTTAAACTTATTTTGAGTTTTCTTGTAAAATTCAACTCAAAACAAGATCATTTCCAGATTGTTTGACTTAACCAGATATTTCAGATGCATTGTCTTCAAACAAGTCCCTCCATCTGCTGAAATGTCTCTGGTTCAGTGAATTTATCTGAAATCAAGTGGAATGAGACGTTTTGACTGAAAATAAGACAAACAGACTTGGTAGGATTTGGAGTTTTTGCAGTGTACGGCAGCAGCAGAACACTTTCTGCTGGTTTCTCTGGTTTTACACCTGAAACGATGTCGGAGGTCAGCGGCATCCTGAAAGGTCACAGGAAGGTCGTAGGAAACAGAAAGGTCACTGCAGCAGAAGCACCAGCTGACATTTCTGCTTTAAAGCAGCTGATTAGAGTTTAACGGGCAGAAGTTTGAGATTTTTACTGCGAAAAGTGTGTAGAAATGTTAAATATCAGCTCCTTCTTTAGAGGATCTTTAGTCAGCAATTATAACTCTATTATTACTTATTATTTTCACAGCTAAAACCACATTTTGACATTTTCTGCTTCTACTTGTGTTTATATTTTTTGGAAATGTTTTCCCGTAGAGACGGTTTATCTCATTTTTTGTCATTTTGTGTCTCATTTGGGCCGTTTGTCGTCTGTTTTTAGTTGTTTTCTCTCGTTTTTGGACTGGTTTGTCATTTTTTGTTGTTTTGTGTCTTACTTTAATCATTTTCTGTCATTTTCTGTCTTGTTTATGTCATTTTGTCTCAATTTGTGGTGTTTTCTGTCTAAATTTAAGAATTTCTGTCATTTTGTCTTGCTTTTTGTTGTTTTGGCCTTCGTTTTTATCTGTTTATTGTTGTTTTCTTCCTCGTTTTTGTCTTTCATTTTGTCTGTTTTTGTCGTTTTATGTCTCATTTATGTCATTTTAGACAGGTAGATAGATTTAGCCTTTATTGATCCTGCTGTCTCACTTTTTGTTGTTTTGTCTCTTTATTTAATCATTTTCTGTCATTTTGTCTCGTTTCTTGTTGTTTTGTGTCTTAATTTAACCATTTTGTGTCATCTGGGTTGTTTTCTGCCTGTTTCTCTCTTGTTTTTTGTCTGATTTGTCATTTTCTGTCATTTTGTCTCGTTTTTTATTGTTTTGTGTCTCAGTTTTAGTCATTTTTTGTCATTTTGTGTCTCATTTGGGTCGTTTTGGCGTCTATTTTTCTCTGGAATGTGAATATTTTTACCGACAGTGAGCTCAGGTAAACGTTCCCGGACTGGAAACGGTGGAACCAGACAGAAACCAGTAGATCCAGAATCAGCTGACCTCCGTCTGCTGGCTGGGAGATTGTTTTGCTGCCCTTTGTTGCTTTTCTCTTCTATTTGCATATTAATAACACATACAGACACAGTGGGGCTGCGTGGCTCCGGACTTTCTGTTTGTTTGGCTTCATGCACGTGTGTGTGTGTGTGTGTGTGTGTGTGTGTGCTGACAGACCAAGCGTCCTTGGTCTGTCTGCACAGACACACACACACACACACCTGCAGAAAAACAAACAAACATGCAGAAAAATCTCACACGAGGTGGACGCTGAAGTCACGCACCGACACACACACATTAAGATACCGACACACACACACACACTGGCAGTCATTGTCTCTATCTCTGCACACACACACCCCGTGGCAGCCTGTGTGTGTGTCTCTTTGTGAAATCACAGAGGGTCTGACCGCCTCATAGTAATTATGCTAATTGCCTGGATGCCCTTGCCTTTATTTATACGCGGCTGCTAAGATAAATAAAAGGAAATTGCTTTGGATCTAACTGTATTCATTTCAGCATGCTAACTAGAGCGCTAACGCTGCGCTGTGTGTGTGTGTGTGTGTGTTCACAGACTTGTTTACCCTTCACAATTTCTGCAGGTAATTGCACTTTTGATTGTATATTTCTTTTTTTCTCAGCAGTGTGTGTCTGAGTCGTATCGATGCTTTTTGTGTCTCTGTCTAATGAAATGTTTTGTTCTATTAAGCAGAATATAAATGTCTGTCTGAGAATCACAAACTAAAGCCTCCCGACTGAACCGTCACCAGGAAACTCTGACGTTAAAACGCTGCTAATAAACACAGTTTAATGGATTGTTACTGGGACAGCCCAGTAGGTGGCGGTAATGAACCTAAAGTCTGTTTGTAGCCATGAAGAAGAAGCACAGGAAGTACTGAGTGAAGTCAGGCTCTGGTGAACAGTGAAGGAAGACGAGATTCAGCTTGTTGGACAGAAAGTTTCCTTTTAAAAATCTTCCTGATGGCAGCTTAGATAAAAGCCTGGTTGTGTACAAATTGTACAACAAAGAGTTTTCTGATCACTGCGTCACTTCAAGCCGATGGTATCACCTCAATGTAAAACATGTTGCTGTTAGCACCAGAGCTAACGTTAGCTACGAGTCATGCTAACGGCTAACGGTGTAGCCATCCCATAATAGAGCACTTTTCTAGACAGTGCTTGAGTTTACAGAAAGTCTTCAAATGTTGAATAAAATCGCTATAATTGCACTTAGATTTGCAGTAATCTGTGAATGTAGCAGACAGATGAAAAATGCAGATAAATAGAAATGAAACATTTTTATGGTTTAAGTTTTTACTCCGTCGAGGCTCTGCCTCCTTGGAGGAGGAATAACCTACACAACAAAAATATCTCTTTTAATAACTTCATTATAAAATTTATGTTTATAAAAAAATTACACAAATAAAAATTGATATTCCTATAAAAAGAACCATCAAAATTCCACCATTTATCAGACCCAGAAAAGATGAAAACAGAATGAATCTGGATTTTCAACTTTCTGAAGCTCCTTGAACTACTTATGCTGATTTTATTTGCCATACAGTGGAAAAAACAACTAAATTCAGGCTTTAAGTCATCAAAACCACTTTTTCTATATGTCCCATTTTCCTTTTTTGAAATAAATTTTAAATTATAAACACGTATATGTCTATTCATTGATTCAACTGTCAACCACAATTTTATTTGAATTGAAAAACTTCACTTATTGTCTCAAATATTGCTATTTGACAAAACTGCAATTAATTGCAATTAATTAATTACAAAGCCTGTAATTAAATTTTTTCAATGGCGTCCCACCACTATTATTAATACATCTTTAAGTAGTGTTTTCGTGTCTTTTTGTCGTGATTTTAGGTCTTTGTAGTAATTTTGTAGAGATTTCTCATATTTCTGTCATAATTTTGCCTTTTTTGTAAGTATTTAGGATCATTTAATGGCTGCTTTTCTGTGATTTTGTGGTGATTTTGCCTCTTTTTGTTATAATTTCTGATCATTACATTGGGATTTTCTATGTTTTTGTGGTATTTTATGTCTTTTTGTTGTGGTTTTAAGACTTTGTGATTATTTTGTGGTAATTTAATCTCTTTTCAAGGTGCTTTTTCATGTTTTGTGGTGATTTTAAATTCATTTCCATTCTGTTGTGACCCGTTCCAGACTTCATCTACAGCAAATGTTCAGAAATGAGGTGTTGAAGCATCAGTGTAATGTTCCGTCTGGGTTCTGGACGTGTTTTTAATCGCATCTTTTTCTTTTTCATTTGTCCAGGTGTCTCTATAGTTTCTCATTTAGTCGCTGCTCTGCTTTTCTTCCCCACATTTGATCTGCTGTCGTCTGATCGTCGCCTCCTTCTGTTGCTGCTCTTTGTTTCCTGATTTCTTCATTCCTCCTTTTCCTATTTATCAGCCGCCCTAAAGCCATTCCTCAGGCCTCTCTCTCTCTCTCTCTCACACACACACACACACACACACACACACACACACACACACACACACACACACACACACACACACACACACACACACACACACACACACACACACACACACACACACACACACACACACACTCTGTTTCTCCATTTGTCATTAAGAGGCTCGGAGCTCGACAGTAACATTTAAACCGGCCGTTCTGAATGCTTAAAAGATGGCCTCATCTGTTGTGTTGTTTTGCAGTGTGTGTGTGTTGTGTTGCAGTGTGTGTGTGCGGCTGATCGATGCAGTAATCTGCAGGAGGTGGGAAGCAGAGGGACCGACCCATTCAGCGCTGCTCACTAATCAATTGCAATTCTTTCTTTTACCGTCTGAGCGGCAGATTTAGACGTTTGTGTTTGTGTGTGTGTTTGTGTGCGTTTACATCTGTTTGTGTGTTTATTTCTGCCTCTCTGCTCTTTAAATGCTCCCATGCATGCAGACTTCGGCCTGAAGGTGGCGCCGCAGACAGATCAGAGTTTTATTTAAAGGGTTTAACCTCTGAGGAGCAGAAATGTGGTGAATTTATGGCTGAATGAAGCATAAAAAAGCAGATTAAACCATCATAACCTGCTGATTTCTACCCAAAATAGAAACTTATTTATTTCTAGGTATTTATTTTTACTGAACGAACCATAAACCAGCAGATTAAATCACTGCAACCTGATGATTTATACTCAGTATATTTATTTATTAATATGTATGTATGTATGTATGCTGAAAATATAGATTTTATTTATTTAGATTTATTTATACTCAGTGTATAGATGTACATAATATTTATTCATACTGAATATCTAGATTTATTTATTTAAATTTATTTATAATATATAAATGTATTTATTAAGATTTATTGAAACTAAATATATACATTTATTTATTTACATTTATTTATACTGAATATGTGAATTTATTTATGTAAATTTATTTACACTCAATATATAGATGTATTTATTTATATTCAATATATAGATATGTAAATATATCAATTTATTTATTTATTAATGTTAATTTATACTGAGATAAACACAGCAGTTGCACATTCATAGGATTTATAAAACATGACTATAAACTCCTGATTTTATATGTTTTTGTGGATATTTTCCTTTTGTTTTTGTGGTTTTGACATTTCTTTTGCAGTAGGGCTCCTGATTATGGAGATATTTAATGTTTTCATGATTATTTTGTGTCTTTTTTATAATGGTTTTAAGTCTTTCTAAAACGATGAGTCTGCAGGAAAACATTGAACCTGAACGTCTGAAACTGCTTCCTGTCCAACTAATGTACCGACTAGAAGCTTCAGGAGGAGAGCTGACATTCTGCTGCAAAGGTCACACACACACACACACACACACACACACACACACACACACACACACACACACACACACACACACACACACACACACACACCACACACACACACACACACACACACACACACACACACACACACACACACACACACAACATCTCACTATCATTGCCAAGTCCAAAAGGTCAACTTCATGCTGATTGGTGATAGAACGATCAAACAAACCAATCAATAGCCAGGAGGGAGGAAGAGGAGGAGGAAGGGGAGGAAGAGGATGGACAGAGAGGTGAGGAGGAGAAAGGTCAACATGTCAATACAGGAGGAAGTGGAGGAGGATGAAGGTTTGTGCAACAAAAAAATCTTATTCGACTTCTACTGGCTATTATTAGCATTGGTGCTATTATTAGCATTGGTGCTATTATTAGCATTGGTACTATTATTAGCATTGGTGCTATTATTAGCATTGGTACTATTATTAGCATTGGTACTACTATTAGCATTGGTACTATTATTAGCATTGGTGCTATTATTAGCATTGGTGCTATTATTAGCATTGTTGCTATTATTAGCATTTGAGCTATTATTAGCATTGGTACTATTATTAGCATTGGTGCTATTATTAGCATTGGTGCTATTATTAGCATTGTTGCTATTATTAGCATTTGAGCTATTATTAGCATTGGTACTATTATTAGCATTGGTGCTATTATTAGCATTTGAGCGATGTTTTATTGTAGTTTTACATGTCTTTGTGGTCATATTGTGGTCTTTCTGTGGTCATTTTGCATCACCTTTAGGAGCTTTCCATTGTTTCCTGGTCATTTTGTGGTAAATTTGTGGTCATATTGTGGTCTTTTGTGGTCATATTGTGGTCTTTTTGTGGTAATTTTGTGATCTTTTTGCATCACCTTTGGGTTGCTTTCCATCGTTTTGTGGTCCTTTTATCGTGCCCTTCTATGTCTTTTTGTAGTTGTTTTGCTTCACATTTTGGTTGTTTTCGAGCTTTTCGAAAATTATTTATTTTCTTTGATTATTTATTTTACGAAAATGTAAAAACCTGAACCATCACATCCAACGTGTTTCCTCTGACGTTAAAACTCTGAACTAATGTCTCCTCATGCATTTAACTATCTCCACGTTTCCTCTGAAGACTCTGAGACAGTTTTATTGTCTTTTTTCTTGGTTTGTGTCTCATTTTTATTGTTTTCTGTCTCATTTGCCTAATTTTGTGTTTTTTTGTGTGTCATTGTGACGTATTTGGTCTTCTCTTGTTTTTATAGTTTTGCTTCATTTGTTGTCTTGTTTTGTGTTGTTTTCTCTCTTGTTCATCTCATTATTTTCTTGTTTTGTGTTGTTTTCTGCTTTGTTTGTCGAATTATTTCCTGGTTGTGTGTCTGTTTTTTCTTTTCCCAGAGCAGATGGACAGAAATCCTGTCAGCAGCTCTAAGAACTGTTTGACTGATGTGATGAAACTGAAGCTTTTCTCTCTGAATCATTTTGGACTATTTTAGTAAAACTAGTTGTAACTCATGGTTAGCAGACGTGTCTTTGTGTCGTTTTAAAGCCAGAATAATCAAAGTTCTTCTGTGAATGTGACTGTGAGGAGGTTTGGTAACAGCATCAGTGATATTCCTCTCAGAACTCCTGGTTTTAATGAAAAGCTGGGGACAGGTGAGACAGTAATAATTCTGCTCTTCAGGTTATTGCTCAGAGCTCAATATCGCTTTAATTCCCTGAAGACAGACAGAGGAGAGAAGCTCAACCAGCTCCGAAGATATCTTCATGAGGAGATTGATCGGCTTCATCTGGATAAAATACCACCCAACACGTCCTGATCGCAGATAAACCACAAATATTACACCTGATCCTGAAACAAAGACATCTGGAGACCAACATCTGGACGGTTCTGTAGGAAAACATCCACAACATCTGGATGGTTCTGTAGGAAAACATCCACAACATCTGGAAGGTTCTGTAGGAAAACATCCACAACATCTGGACGGTTCTGTAGGAAAACATCCACAACATCTGGACGGTTCTGTAGGAAAACATCCACAACATCTGGACGGTTCTGTAGGAAAACATCCACAACATCTGGACGGTTCTGTAGGAAAACATCCACAACATCTGGACGGTTCTGTAGGAAAACATCCACAACATCTGGACGGTTCTGTCGGAAAACATCCACAACATCTGGACGGTTCTGTAGGAAAATATCCACAACATCTGGATGGTTCTGAAAGAAAACATCTGGTCCACAGGTGCATCTATCTTCATCTACATCATCGTTGGTTATTGTTTCCTTTTTGTTTTAGCTTTATATAAAATATTAGATGATCAATAAAGAAAATATTTTATTTTTAGTCCAGTTAATGATTTATTAGAACTTTGTCTGTTTTATTGTGGATTTAATTAACATTTGCAGTTTTTCAACTTTAGATTTTACATTAAATAACAGAAAATATCCCATTTTTATTTTTATTTTTTGTTATACAGTAAATCTGGACGTGATTAATTAGGAACAACGTTATCGTCTGTATTTTAAATTTTTAGATTAAACATAAACTAAAGGAAAATCTCATGTTTTCACCATAGAGAGACGATGAAATAATAGAAAATGTCCTTTTTTTATTATAAATGCTGATTATGTTTTATTAATTGCAGGATCTGTGATCGTTGTTTCTGTGTCTGTGTTTTGTTTTGGATTTATTAAACATTGCAGCTTTTAAACTGTAGGTCTGACAGGAATTCTACTGTTTATATAAACAGTTCATGAGTAGAAAATCTCTATTTTTACATTTTTCTGTTATAGATTAACCATTAAATGCCAGAAAAATGTATTTAGTTGTTGTTTTTCTTTACTATTTTACATTTAATACAGAAAAATTGTTTTATAACTGCAGGACAAAGTCTGATCCACTGGTAGTTTTTCTGTTATTTTATGGATTTATTTAATGTTAATAATTTTTATATGATAAATTAAACATTAAATAACATAAAATGTCCTGTTCTTCATTTTTATTTTTTCTTATAAATCTGGTCAAGTGATTAATTAGGAACAAAGTTATTATCTATATTTTAAATTAGCAGTTTTTAGACTGTAGATTTAACATAAAGTAAAAGAAAATCTCATATTATTCATCATAGAGAGACGATGAAATAATAAAAAATGTCTATTTTTATGTATAGATTAAACTGTTTATTAAAAGACGATTAGATTGTTTTTGAATTGTAGGATTTTGAGTGTTGTTTCTGTGGGTTTTTTTTAATGGATTTA
This sequence comes from Amphiprion clarkii, assembly GCA_027123335.1. NCBI lineage: Eukaryota > Metazoa > Chordata > Actinopteri > Pomacentridae > Amphiprion > Amphiprion clarkii. The sequence continues at coordinate 32,788,082 of CM049584.1, read as the reverse complement.
TTAAACATTGCAGCTTTTAAACTGTAGATCTGATGGTAAGAGAAAATGTACTGATTTTACTGTTTATATAAACATTATTAATAGAAAATCTCTATTTTTACATTTTTCTGTTATAGAGTAACCATTATATACCAGAAACATGTCTTTAGTTGTTGTTTCTTTACTGATGGCACTAAGTTATTTAATACAGAAATATTTATTTTAACTGAAGAACAAAGATCTGCTGGTAGTTTTTCTGTTGCATTTATTTCATGTTTAATGTTTTAATATGATAAATTTAACATTAAATTAAATTAAATATCCAGTTTTTCACTTTAAATATGAGTTTCAGTGACAGATTTACCTTCAGTACAATCAGGTCTGTTGTTATTTTGCACACTGTTGTTGGTTTTTTGACTAGTTGTGTGTCTCTGGTCTGTCGGTCGATGTTTGACGGGTTTAATTAGTTGCCATGGCGACCAGACACCAAACATCTACAAAAATCTACAGACTTCTACAGACCTCTACACATGTCTAAAAACATATACAGACCTCCACAGACTTGTACTGACATCTATGGATCTCTACGGCCATCTACAAACCTCCATAGATATCTGAAGACCTCTACACACATCTACAGACCTCCATAGATATCTGAAGACCTCTACAAACATCTACAGACCTCCATAGATATCTGAAGACCTCTACACACATCTACAGACCTCCATAGATATCTGAAGACCTCTACAAACATCTACAGACCTCCATAGATATCTGAAGACCTCTACAAACATCTACAGACCTCCATAGATATCTGAAGACCTCTACACACATCTACAGACCTCCATAGATATCTGAAGACCTCTACACACATCTACAGACCTCCATAGATATCTGAAGACCTCTACAAACATCTACAGACCTCCATAGATATCTGAAGACCTCTACAAACATCTACAGACCTCCATAGATATCTGAAGACCTCTACAAACATCTACAAACCTCCATAGATATCTGAAGACCTCTACAAACATCTACAAACCTCCATAGATATCTGAAGACCTCTACAAACATCTACAGACCTCCATAGATATCTGAAGACCTCTACACACATCTACAGACCTCCATAGATATCTGAAGACCTCTACACACATCTACAGACCTCCATAGATATCTGAAGACCTCTACAAACATCTACAGACCTCCATAGATATCTGAAGACCTCTACACACATCTACAGACCTCCATAGATATCTGAAGACCTCTACAGCCATCTACAAACCTCCATAGATATCTGAAGACCTCTACAAACATCTACAGACCTCCATAGATATCTGAAGACCTCTACACACATCTACAGACCTCCATAGATATCTGAAGACCTCTACAAACATCTACAGACCTCCATAGATATCTGAAGACCTCTACAAACATCTACAGATGACCACAGACGTCTACATCACATCCAAATGTGTAAAATAACATTAAACTGCTGAATATTTTACATTAAAACAGTTAAATGTTTTCTGTTCACAAGACTTCTGCAGTACAAAGCACACAGTGCATCTTGTTCATGGTATTTGCACTATTATTTCACTAAGGTGTGTTTTTTTCCTTTCTTTTCATTTTACTTTTATTCTGATTATATTACTTGTTCTGTTTACATTTGTAAATATGTTTATCCCTGTTTGTTTTATTTATGCTATTTATCTCCAATTCCTTGTTTTTTACTCAATTTCTTCTGTCATTGTTGCCCTGCCTGCTCTATGGGCCTTTTTAATTGCCCCCCTGGGGACAAATAAAGTGTTCTGAATCTGAACAGTGATTCCTGACCACAGATCTGAGAGTCCAAGTTAAAACATTCAGATCTTCTCGTTCTTTCTCTGGATGTTTCTTCTAATTCTCTTTAACGCCGCTTCCTGGTTGACTTGAGGATAAAAGATAAACTGATAACATCTGCAGTGTTAGGGAGAGGAAACCTAATTAGAACGCTCATTTAATCAATTATCCAGCAGCTCCAGCCTCAGCGTCGCTTCATCTGCTGCTGGAAATGGTTTATAGTGGTTTAACTGGGAGGACGAGTCTCCATCCATCTCCTCCCAACACCAGCAGAAGATCATTGGAGTTTAATGGAGTGGTTCGTTGTTCCCGCTGTTTAGGAGGAGAAATCTGAGGGAAATTAAAGGTCTGATCCAATAAAACTTCACTCAAATGTTGTGTTCTGTCTTCTAGAGAGTTTACACCTTTGAGATGTTGTTTTTTTTTGTTTGTTTTTTTCATCTACACACCTCTACAGACGTTGGACACTTTGGATTGATCCAATAAAACTTCACTGAAATGTTGTTTTTTTAGACCTTCAGGATGTTAGTTTTTTTTTTTGCTTTCTTTTAAAGGTATTTTAAAAGATGTCGGACACTTTTGCAGATGATTCTTGCCACAGAAGACCAACAAATATTAATTATTAAATATTTTTTTAAACATCTGGTTGGTTAAAGAGGTCATCTGATTTCAGTCCACTGAGACTGTATTCTACAAAGAACTCAATTAAAACTAAATCTGTACAAATATGATGTTAAATTATCATCATTATAAAGTACTTTTTGAACACTATTAGATGTTTAATGTTTCTCTGATTTTTATGGAGCTGCATTATAGAGTTAAAAAAGGAACAAAGATAGGACAAAAATTAAATATTATATATAATATCAGATTGTATTTTCCACAGTAGTCCGGTAATAATAGATAAGAAGATGTTGGACCTTTTTTTCTTTCAGTCAGATCTTAAAGTTCTAAATCTAAAGAGAAACAGTTTTAAACAGCTGGTTGTTGCTGTTAGTGATTTTAATGTTCAGGTATTTTAGATTTATTTTAGGATTTGATGTCATGAGCTGTCATATAGTACTTATTTATTTTAATTTATGGAGCTAAAACAGGGACACTTTAGGTTGTCATTGAAAAAAACTTATTTGTTTTCACAGACATGAAGAAAAAGTTTCATTTTCAGACAATAATGACTAATTATTTCATTTACTGTCTGTTTTAGCTCCATATGAATTCGATTTTTAAAGTTTCTATCCAGATTTCTGTTTAGTTCTTTTCACACAAACATCACCTTTATTCTAACATGAGCAGAACTCTGGTTCAAAAACAAACTTATACAGATAAATTAGGACGAAACTGAAGTGAACAAAACAATGTGACGGATCAGAGTTTATTCAGATCCTCTAGAGGTGGATCAATAGAAACACATTCAGATGATTCCTTCTGTAGGATGAAGACATCTCAGTCTGGAGAAGATGGAGGAGGAGAGGAGGGAGGAGGAGAGGATGGAGGAGAAGAGGAGGGAGGAGGACAGGATAGAGGAGGAGAAGATGGAGGAGGAGAGGAGGGAGGAGGAGAGGAGGAGAGGAGGGAGGAGAGGATGGAGGAGAAGAGGAGGGAGGAGAGGAGGGAGGAGGACAGGATAGAGGAGGAGAAGATGGAGGAGGAGAGGAGGGAGGAGGAGAGGAGGAGAGGAGGGAGGAGAGGAGGGAGGAGGAGAGGAGGAGAGGAGGGAGGAGAGGAGGGAGGAGAGGATGGAGGAGAAGAGGAGGGAGGAGAGGATGGAGGAGGAGAGGAGGAGAAGATGGAGGAGGAGAGGAGGGAGGGAACAGAAAGAAAGAGAGAACAGAGAGATTGTGATTCCAGAGCAGCTGAGGACATTTGTCTTCATTTGGTGTGACGGCCTTCATGCGTTATTATTAGCGGCTGTCGGAGGAGAAAGAGGGAGAGAGGGAAGGAAATGAAGAGGGGAGGATGGAGGGAGACAGAGAAGAGGAGGAGGAGGAGGAGGCGGAGAGTAGGAGAGGAGAGCGACAGAAGGAGAAGAGAAGCAGGGCAACGGAGGTGAAGAGCAGATCTGGGAGGTTAAAGGAATCCCAGCTCTGCTGAGTTGGAGGCGTTCCAGGACGTGACATCTACTTTAAATATTAGTGCGGCTGCTGCTAGAACACACACTATAACACACTATGACACACTATGACACACTAGAACACACTACAACACAATACGACACACTATAACACACTATGACACACTATGACACACTAGAACACACTACAACACAATACGACACACTATAACACACTATGACACACTATGACACACTATAACACACTATGACACACTATGACACACTAGAACACACTACAACACAATACGACACAATACGACACACTATAACACACTATGACACACTATAACACAATACGAAACAATACGAAACACTATAACACACTATGACACACTATAACACACTATAACACACTATGACACTCGATAACACACTATGACACAATACGACACACTATAACACACTAGAACACACTACAACACAATACGACACACTATAACACACTATAACACACTATGACACACTATGACACACTATAACACACTATGACACAATACGACACACTATGACACACTATAACACACTATGACACAATACGACACACTATAACACACTATGACACACTACAACACACTATAACACACTATGACACACTACAACACACTATAACACACTATAACACACTACAACACAATATGACACATTATAACACACTATAACACACTACAACACACTATAACACACTATAACACACTACAACACACTATAACACACTATAACACACTACAACACAATACGACACACTATAACACACTATAACACACTATAACACACTATAACACACTATAACACACTATAACACACTATAACACACTATAACACACTATAACACACTATAACACACTATAACACACTATGACACAATACGACACACTAGACCTCACTACAACACATCCTGATCATCAATAATCAGTCCTGATGATCAATAATCAGTCCTGATAGTCAATAATCAGTCCTGATAATCAATAATCAGTCCTGATAATCAATAATCAGTCCTGATAATCAATAATCAGTCCTGATAGTCAATAATCAGTCCTGATAATCAATAATCAGTCCTGATGATCAATAATCAGTCCTGATAATCAATAATCATTCCTGATAGTCAATAATCAGCCCTGATGATCAATAATCAGTCCTGATGACCAATAATCAGCCCTGATGATCAATAATCAGTCCTGATAATCAATAATCAGTCCTGATAGTCAATAATCAGTCCTGATGATCAATAATCAGTCCTGATAATCAATAATCATTCCTGATAGTCAATAATCAGTCCTGATGATCAATAATCAGTCCTGATGATCAATAATCAGTCCTGATGATCAATAATCAGTCCTGATAGTCAATAATCAGTCCTGATAATCAATAATCAGTCCTGATGATCAATAATCAGTCCTGATAGTCAATAATCAGTCCTGATAGTCAATAATCAGTCCTGATAATCAATAATCAGTCCTGATAATCAATAATCAGTCCTGATAATCAATAATCAGTCCTGATAATCAATAATCAGTCCTGATGATCAATAATCTGTTAATGTGAAGCTTTCCTCCAGATCTCTGGACTAAACCAGACGTTTGCTGAAACTCTGATCAACATTTGAACATTTTACTGATCAATAATTGATCAGTTTCCTCCTTCAGCTCACATCCAGGTTTTAATCAGTGCTGTTTAACTCATCATTCACCATAATTACAGCTGTTCATGCACCGGCTTTTTATTCATTAACCACTAAGAGAGTCATGACAATAAAGACATTATATTCTTATTTATGTTCTTTTAAAGTCATTTGGGAAGAATTTTTGGAATTGCAGAACTTTCAGTCATTTTAAACATTTCTTGTCATAAAAGCAAATAATGAGTATTTCCAGGAAAAAGTCACTTCCGGCAATATTTTGTCATTTAAAGCAGATTTTGAATCATTTCTGGAGGGAATTTCTGTCATTTTAAACCACTTTCACTTCATCAAGACACATTTTTATGATTTTCAACAAACGGTGAGGGATGTGGACTAATGCTAGAGAAAGTTTTGAGTGATTTTGCTCAATGTTTTGACATTTGAAGCAAAGTTGGAGTCATTTTAAACATATTTTCCTCTAAGACTGTCTGGATCCAACAGGAAGTGAAGCTCTGAGGTGTTCCTGAACTTCGTCTGGTCTTTATTTCATCTCTTCTCCCGGAGCTTCTCTCTCGTTTCCAGTTGAACAGATGAGCTGTATCGACGTCGGCTGTTTTTCTCTCTGTGTGTTCCAGTTATTAATCCATAAAGCAGCAGCTCTCCTCCCCGTTAATGATTTCTCGGTGTATTTTTCTGCAGATGAAGTGCTCCCAGATTGGAAATGATTTCCGTTTTTTCTAAATCTCATTAAGATGATTCTTCCCCCCTCTCCATCCCTTTCTTCTCTGCTTTTCTGATGTTCAATCAGATACATCCTCCTCTCTTGTTCCCTTCCAGCCTCCTGCTGTTATTTTCATTCCTTCTGCTGCAGATCTTCAGTTTAATGCAAACAGCGGAGCGTCGGGATGCACGAACACACCCGGAATAACAAGTGCAGGAGTGGAACACGGCGGTACAATGAGGTGTTGGCGGCGCAGCTCCGCTCTAACCGGCTGATTTGGTGCCGAGGCACGCGCCGGCGTGGAAAACAAACGCCTCCAGCAGCAGCGGAGCGAGAGGTTATGTTCGACACGCCGCTAAAAATTTAAAGACACTCGCTTTACGGCGAGAACACGAGCTGTTTGCGAGCCTGAGGAGAGTCTGGCAGCAGGAGGTAAACCCCACCCGTCTGGCTCGACCCGCAGCGCAAAACAAACACCAATAATCTGCTCAGTGGACCAGCAGAAAAACTCCAGCTTTAATCTGGAAACACAGAAACACTCAGATCTCTGCCGGAAAGTCAGGAAGAATCGCCTCCTGGTAGCTCCGTGTTTCATGTAATGTGGAATATTTCTCATTTCATTTCTGTTAAACGTCTAATATTTCATTATCGCTGCAAACATTTTGTTATCGCGTAACATTTCACTTTGATTTCATTTTTCTGGTGCAATAATTCAGCTCAGTATAATTGCCAATATTAGTTTTTACTGTTCTATTCTAGTCTTACCTTAGTTTACTTATTTTATTTCACTTACATTTTATTGCGTTTCTTCTTTTATCCACTGCATTTCTTATGTTATGTCGTTGGTTTTTTTTTCTCCGAGCAAAATCTGCCACAAAGAATTTCTTTTGGGTTTAATAAACTTTTATTCATCTTCATCAGATGTTTGTTGGACACTGATTTTTTTATGCATTCATTCTGATTTTATCCAAGTTTCATCTCAGCCAGAAGCAGCTAAATGACCAATCAAGTCAAAATTCTTTTTTTCTTCTTTTTAACGACCAAATTGTGACACAAACCGACCACAAAAAAGATGGAAAACATCTGAAATGTGACGCAAGACGAGCACAAAAGATGGAAAAGCGGTAAAATGTGAAGAGCAACAGGAACAAAAGACATGACAGCTAAAAAGACCACAAAAGGACGAGACCAGACCAGACCGGACCGGACCGGACAGAACAGGAAAGGGACCGGACCAGACCAAACTAGACCAGATCTAATCAGACCAGACCAGACCGGACCGGACCAGACCGGACCGGACAGAACAGGACAGGACCAGACCAGACCAAACCAGACCAGACCAAACCAGATCTAACTGGACCAAATACCAACCATTGATGAACAAAGAGCTACCGGTCCAGAACCAAGATACAAACCAGACAAATCTCAGAGGAGGAAAACCTAAACTAAGTCAACTAGATTAGACCAAACAGGACCAAACCAAGCCAGGTCAGTAGAGACCAACAAAGACCAGACCAGACAAAATCAAACTAGACTAGAACTGAATCACGAAAGAGCAAACCAGCAGGAACCCACAAATCAGACAATAACACACACACATGCACTCACACACTCTCAGAGGCAACAGATCGTTGATGGGACTGAAGCCATAACCTTCCTCCCTACCCACAATCCCTCTGGGGACTGAACCCACCAGCTGCTGCCGCCTTTACTCAGACACACACACTATAACACACACACACACACACACACATGCACTATAACACACAAACACACACACTTGAATGTGTGTGTGTGTGTGTGTTATAGTGTGTGTGTGTGTTATAGTGTGTGTGTGTCTGTGTGTGTGTGTGTTATAGTGTGTGTGTGTGTCTGTGTGTGTGTGTGTGTTATAGTGTGTGTGTGTGTGTTATAGTGTGTGTGTGTCTGTGTGTGTGTGTGTGTGTTATAGTGTGTGTGTGTGTGTGTTATAGTGTGTGTGTGTGTCTGTGTGTGTGTGAGCGACATCGGATGACAGAGAACAGAACCATGGAGGCGTTTCCCATTTGATTAGAGCAGATTTCTCTGTTGGATTGTAGTGATTATGGAGGGTGACAGAGCCAGGTGACACACACACACACACACACACACACACACACACACACACACACACACACACACACCCCTCTGCAGGCGTGTTAATGTGAACACGCCACGTGTGTTCAGCATCCTGCCTGCATCCAACACAGATGAGTCCATGACAGAAGCTGACTACAAAACACACCTGAGCTGCACGACACGACATCACAGACCCCCAGCCAATCAGAGGCGAGGAGGGGACACCTTGATGATGTCACAACAACTCACTGACACTGTAAAAAAAAATGACGTTTCACTGAATTTTACATTTTTATCACTTTCTCGCTTTTATTTTGCAAAACAATTTGAATTTTGATGTCTGGTTAAAATGAAATTACAATCTATAAAAACAGAAGATTTTAATAGAAAGTTTCATAGATTATATTAGATATGAAATCAAATTAAACAGTTGATTACTGTAATTACAATCATAAATATCTGCTTAATGATGGAAGTTATTCAAAGGCTAATCCATTAATTTTAAAGTGGACCAAAATGCTTTACCATAAAAGTTCATGCTACCAAATTCTTAGTTTCACTACAGCATTTAGATTTAAAAATAATAATGTGTTTTATATATTAAAACAATAATACTGTCACACACACCATATTGGAAATGATTTGGTTTTTGGTTATAATCAATACGACCAACAGTGATGGAAGATGCTCAGAAAAAGCACAATGTTTGGGAGAATTTCAGACTGAAGCTTTGAGTATTTTCAGGAAAAAGTCCCTTCAGATGATATTTTGTCATTTAAAGCAGATTTTGAGTCTTTTTTTTTTGCAAATTTCTGTCATTTTAAACAACTTTTACTTCATTTAAGATACATTTTAATGATTTTAAACAGTGAGTGATTTTGGACTAATTTTGGAGAAAGTTCTGAGTCCTTGGGCTCAATATTTTGACATTTTAATCAAAGTTTGAGTCATTTTAAACATATTTTCCATCACTCTAACGGAGTCCTGCTGCCAGAAGAATCTCTGAATTCTCTTGATTGATATATGTCAAGTTTTAAATCGTCTTAAACAAACTAAGCCATTTTTGACCATTTATGGGTCATTTTTGACATTTTTTTTTAATCAATTTTGTGCAGATTTCAAGGCATTTTTTGACAAATTTTGGCCAAATTTAGGTCATTTTGGCAACTTTTTGAGTAAATTCAGTCATTTTGGACAAATATTGATTGATTTACATCTGGTTTCAAGTAATCTTAGACATGCTGTGAGCCATTTTTGATCATTTATGAGTCATTTTAGACACCTTTTGTACATTTTCACACTAAATTGTACACTGAGGGAATAAATTATTTGGAATATGAATAATAAAACATGCAGAATTAAAATATGCGCTGTGCAGGAGTTTAAAATATGTAACATAAAAACACATATGATCTGAAGTCCTCCATCAAGTGTTTTGTGAATGAAATCTCTAATAAATAATGTAAAGACAAACAGTGAAACATGCTGGATGTGATGTTCTGTTTGTACAAGCGACATATGGGTCATTTATGGGATGGCGGTCTCCATGGAAACGCACCCCAGACGGCAGAATGACAACAACAATCTGGAGGTTTCCTGATGTATTTATTGTGTTTTTCATTCTCTAAATACGTTGGTTTTTGCGTGTTTCTTTGATTTTCTGCGACCAAACTGCTGCTGGTCGGAGATCTAAAGAAAGAACATGAAATATAAAGACTCCTGAAGCACAAAGAGGCGACCCGGTGGACGGAAAAGCTCCAATATTAAAGAAGAAACAACAAAACGAAGCATCTGGGAGAGAAGAAGAAGAAGAAGGAGAAGGAGGAGAAAATCCCCCGTCGTCTCTGTGACAGTAAAACCATTAATCCACATGCTCACAACCTTATAATGAAATTATTGGACGGAATCCGCTTTCACTGTTCGCCTCTGTGTGTTACTGGGTGTGTTATAGTGTGTGTGTGTGTGTGTGTGTGTGTGTGTGCAGCAGATTAATTTGGCGGGGGGTTTGGATTCGCTCTGAGTCTGGAGAGGAGACTCGCTCTTACATCTCAACCTCCCTGTTCAGCTCAGCATCACTAACACACAGTAACACACACAGTAACACACACATCAATAACTATGCGATTAGCCTCCATGCAGCAGCAGCAGCAGCAGCAGCAGCAGCGGTGAACAAAGCGGCTTCAGGAGATCTAATCTGTTGTTGGAGACGTTCAGAATCTCTTCATCTCTCAGGACAAACGTCACAAACACTCAGTCTGGTTCTAGTTCTGGTTTTGGCTCTGGTTCTGGTCTTGGTTTTGGCTCTGGTTCCTGTTCTGGTCTTGGTCTTGGTTCAGGTTCTGGTTTTGGCTCTGGTTCTGGTCTTGGTTCAGGTTCTGGTTTTGGCTCTGGTTCTGGTCTTGGTTTTGGTTCAGGTTCTGGTTTTGGCTCTGGTTCTGGTTTGGTTTTGGCTGTGGTTCTGGTCTTGGCTTTGGCTCTGGTCTTGGTTTTGGTCTTGGCTCTGGTCTTGGTTTTGGTCTTGGTTCTGGTCTTGCTCTTGGTGTCGGTCTTCATCTTGGTCTTGGTTTTGGTCTTGGCTCTGGTCTTGGTTTTGGTTCTTGTTCTGGTCTTGGCTTTGGCTCTGGTCTTGGTTCTGGCTCTGGTTTTGGTTCTGGTCTTGGGTTTGGCTCTGGTCTTGGTTTTGGTTCTGGTCTTGGGTTTGGTCTTGGCTCTGGTCTTGGTTTTGGTTTTGGTTCTGGTCTTGGGTTTGGTCTTGGCTCTGGTCTTGGTTTTGGTTCTGGTTCTGGTCTTGGTCTTGGCTTTGGCTCTGGTCTTGGTTCTGGCTATGGCTCTGGCTCTGGTTTTGGTTCTGGTTCTGGCTCTGGTTCTGATTCTGGTTCTGGTCCTAGATCTGGTTCTGTATCTGGTTCTGGTTCTGACCTCCACCTGCACCTGCAGGACTTTAACTAACAGAGTGTTTCTGTTTCTGTCGGCTAAATTACACATTTTCACGAAATTACATTTTTAATGACATTTTATTTTTTTAATACGTTGAATTTAATCTTTCTTTGATAATTAATCAGATCCATATTTAAGCCGTTCAGACCCGCTGTTGTCCTGCAGGACGTATTGTTACATTTCTACAGACTGGACTGGATTCTTTTAGAGTATTTTTATTTGCTTTCCATCAATGTAACCCTTAGATCTCAGGTTTTAATGACTTATGTCTGAACTATGACAATAAAATGATTAAAAGTGAAATAAACCTAAAATTTATTCAGAGATTTCAAAATACAGAAATTGCACAGCTGTAATTATTTTTATATATATATATATATATATATATATATATATATATATATATATATATATATATATATATATATATATATATATATATATTTTTTTATTTTTATATATATTTTTTTTTTTTTTTTTTTCTTAACTGGAAAATTCGTTGAACACTGCAATGCAACCGTAAAATTACAGTGAAACATTTTCTACATTCATGGTCAAGAAATAATTGCTGGTGTTGATTTTACGGTTAAAAAATGGCTTTTCCATATTTTACTGTAAAAAAAGCTTTACCAGATTATTGTACTTAAAATTTACATAAAAATCACAAGAAATGGCAAAAGGAATTTAAAATTGCTCAGAATGATGCAAAATTTTCCTCAAATTACTTAAAAATTGTCTAAAATGACTAGAAAAATGTTCAAAATGACAAGAAATGTGAGAAAAATAACTCAGAATTGTCCAGTTAGTTGCCATTTGTTAGAAAGGATTGAGACCTGAAGCCAGATGAGGAAAATCCAGATGTTGGTGGAAAACAGGAAACTCATTTGTGGAAAAACAACTAATTAATGCACAATAGTTTAAAATTTTGAAACATTATTTTAAAAATTGTTCAGAATGATGAGAGGATTTGTTGAAGATGACACAAGTCTTGTTTACAGTGAATCAAAATTCATAAAAACTGACTCGTAATTGGTCAAAAATGACTGAAAACCACTTTGGAATGAAGGAAATTTGACTAAAATGAATCAAATTGCTGGAAGTTTCAGTTTCACAGCGATGTTCCTGGATATCTACAGGACATTTAGGACCAGACTAGAGGTAAATTACAGGTTTTTATTGATGGATTTCAGACATTCAGCTGATTGGTTTTATTAAAAACTGTAAACTACCAAATCACTGACTCACCTGTAACTTGTATAAATAGTAATATTTCACACACATCAAGGCCTGATCATGTGACAGTTCAGGAAGTCTGTTCCTACAGAGTCAAGTAAGTCTAAACTCTAGTGAAAATGTAAACAAAGCCGTTCCGTGCATCAAGATATCAATCAGTTTACATATTTGTACAACTACGGTAACGACAAACAGTCATTAACTCACACTGAAACACAACTCAGTAGGAAAATACCAGCCAAAATGTAAACTGGAAGTCTGACTGATGCTGGGAGCCATGATGAAGTTAGTGAATGTAGCATGATCCAATGTCGCGGCAAATGTAAACAAAGCCGCCTGATAGCGCCGCGGGACGACGTATTCATCCGCTCTGCTCGTCAACTAGTTCCACGTCACCAGTTCCGACGTAACGAAGGAAACGCCGTAGGTTGAGGACGTCGTAACCCGAGGACGTCGTAAACAGAGGATGTCATTAATAGAGGATGTCGTAAGCCGAGGACGTCGTAAGTCGTTTTGTCGTTTTGTGTCTCGTTTTTGTCGTTTTGTGTCTCGTTTTTGTCGTTTTGTGTCTCGTTTTTGTCGTTTTGTCTCGTTTGTCGTTTTGTGTTTTATTTTTGGCTTTTTGTGTCTTGTTTTTGTCATTTTGTTTCTTGTTTTTGTAGTTTTCTGTCTTGTTTTTGTTGTTTTGTGTCTCATTCTAGTCGTTTTGTTTGTTGTTTTTGTCTGTCTTGACTATTTTGAAGACGTAAACCAAGGACCTCCTGTATTGCAAAAGATGTTAACATTTGCACAAAGAATTTATTTTTAAAACTATTTTTATTTTATTTTGTCATTCTGGACTAATTTCTTGCCAACCAGAGGTTCCTGATCCAACCTCCTCAACAGCCGCTGTGTTTCTGCTGCGTTTATGACAACAAAGGTCCTGAATCTTGACTCTCTTGAATCCATTTGAATCTCAACTTCCTGTCTTTGCCTCTTGGCTCCGCCCCCTCGCTGGACAAGTTTCAAATCATTTTGGACAAATTTTAAGCAGTTTTGGACAAGTGTCAAGTCATTTCGGACAAGTTTTAAGTTATTTTGGACTAATTTTGAGTCATTTTGGATTAGTCTGAGGTGATTTTAGACTAACTTTTAGTCATTCTGGACTAAAATAAACTATAGGTTCCTGATCCAACCTCCTCATCAGCTGCTGTGTTTCTGCTGGGTTTATGACAGCAAAGGTCCTGAATCTTGAATCTCTTGAATCTTTTACTTCCTGTCTCTGACTCTTCACTGCTGTTTCATCCTCTTTAAATTCAGGTCGTCTCTCAAGGTTGTCGGCTGGAGGTCGGAGGTCGCCACCGTCCCCCTCCTCCCCCCTGCTCCCCCCGGACCGTTTGATTGACAGCAATCAGCCCCTCCCCTCCCCTTCACCTGTCAGGCTGATTGTCGACTATTTCCGCCGTCATTTCTAATTATACAAATCATATTCAGCCCCCCTCCCCAAAAAACTCCCATGATCCCCTGGTTCAGTGCCGCACCGCCATTAGCATGAGCGCTGTTTGTTCTGTGGCGTCCAGAATCAAACAATTAGAGATGCAGACGAGCCTCCGACCATCGACCGCATGAATAATCAGCCTTTCTTCGCCCTCACCTTCCCGCCTCACCTCCCGGCTCTCTGGACGCCGCCATTATTGGCTCAGACCTCCTCCCTCGCTCTCCGGCTCGCCGCTATTCCCTCCGCTAATGAACCTGCTGGACCTCACAGGAAGCGGCAGAGGGGGGTTGCGGGTAATCAGGATGCGAGGCTCGCCGCTCGCCGCCGTGACCTTTAGTCTGGCCGCCGCCGGGTCATCGGCTCTCTGGAGTCCTCGGCTCTGAATATGCAGCTCTGAAACATTCATCTGGAGCTCCACGGATCGTCAGAAACTCCGAGTTCACAGAGAGAATCCGGCTTTAACGGAAATGTCTTTATTTAGGATCACAGCTACAGGAAGTCTGTCTAAACCTGAGGACGGAACAACAGCAGGACCAAGGTTTCTGAAGGTTTTTAATTCTACCTTTCAGCTCAGATGAAGATGTTTTATTTTCACATGAAGTCCTAGGCCAGGGGTGTCCAACATGTGGCCCGCAGGCCAAAAGCAGCCCTCCAGAGGGGCCAGTCTGGCCCTCAAAGTGTAAAAATTCCAGAGAAGACATTAACTGCAGATTGTATATTAGTAAAACTATAAATTTAAAATAATTTCTAGACCATGAAAAGTTGTTTAGATCAGAAAGTAAAATACTAGATTGTTCTTTGTTCTTTTGTCGTTTTGTGTCTCATTTTTGTAATATTGTGTCTAGTTATTGTGTCTCCTCCTCGCATATCCCCTCTCTGCCAGACTATTCTGCCAGATCCTGATCCTGCTTCCGTCTGACGCTACGGTGAGCGTATTGCGTCACTTTACGCCAATCGGAGGTCACCAAAGTTAGTGTGGCAACGGTGTGTAACTTTGCCTAAACCATGTCGGACTCCGTAGTTTTCTCTGGACCCCTGCCAGATCTGACCAGCGACGATATGTTTAGCTGCTGGTCGTCTACGTGGTATACTGCAAACGACGTTGGCTTTATAGACAATTGGAGCTCTTTCTGGGGAAAACCTGGTCTGATTAGGAGAGACGTTTTGTCTCTTGTTTTTGTCGTTTTGCATCTTATTTTTGTGGTTTTGTGTCTCACATAGTTGTCTTTTACAAGTTCTAGTTGTCTCCTACAGGTTTTTTTTTTTGTCTTTTCCAGGTGTCATCTGTGCAGTTCTTCCTGTCTGAGTCCGTCTGAATCTCGTCCTCTGATCTGATCTCTGTGTTTCCTGTCAGTGTTTGTCTCGGCGGTAATTTTCCCAGAATCCACCGGGACGTCACGTCTCCTCGTCTAATTTTCACCTGTGCTGACACTCATTGGCTGACAGTTTGATTGACGGGCTGACAGGAAGCCGCGTCGTGTCGCTGTCGTCTTTAATTTCCTGCTCATCACCGTGACAACAGGCAGCACCTTACATCTGTTCTCCAGGTGGAGGTGAGACAGGAAGGAGCAGGATTTAATCTTTTCTCATCTGGTGTCTCATTTTTCTAATATCTTGTTTTGTTTTTGTTGTTTTTTGTCTTTTTTGTCTGATTTTTGTAATTTTGTGTCTATTTTTGTAACATTTTGTCTTGTTTTTGTTGTTTTTTGGCTGATTTTTGTTGTATAGTTTAACATTTTTGTCATGTTGTATTTCCTTTTTGTCTCACTTGTGGTTTTTGACTATTTTTTGTCGTTTTTTTGTCTCGCTTTTGTCATTTGTTTGGATCTAACAGGTGTATCTTCCTCTTCTACCTGCCAGGTGAGAAGCTCTCTGAAGCTTTTTGTTTCTGTTCACACTTTGTGGTTTTTATTTTAATGATGGTCCGTCTGTCGGCCTTCATCTTCAAACACCACATGGTGCCTTTAAAGAGGAAACAGACGATCAGCAACAACTCGACTTCACAAAGCTGCAGCAGATGATCGACTTTATTTTAACCTCCTAGAATGAGAAAACTTTAAAAGCTGCAGCAGATGATCGACTTTAACTGAAGAATCTTTAACCTCTTCCATGAATAAAACTTTCAAACGTACAGCAGTGATTTAAAGGAAACAAACTGCACATAAAATGTTTCTGATCAGTGATCAATTTGTTGATTCTGAATCTATCAGTAATTTGATCAATCTGTTCCTCAAGTATCTGTCTCATTTTTTGTCATTTTGTGTCTCATTTTTGTAAAATTTTGTCTTGTTTTTGTTGTTTTTTGTCTGATTTTTGTTGTTTTGTGCCTCATTTTTGTCATTTTGTTTCTTATTTTTGTCATTTGTGGGTTTTGTGTCTCATTTGTTCATTGTTTTGTCATTTTTTAACTTTTTTGTCAATTTTTTTGTCTCTTTTTGGTTTAGTTTCATGTCATTTGTCTCATTTTGCTTCTAATTTGTTGTCATTTTGTGTCTCATTTTTGTAACACTGTCTTGGTTCTGTTGTTTTTTTTGTCCGACTTTTGCCGTATTGTTTCTCGTTCTTGTCGGTTTGTGTTTCCTTGTTGTCTCATTTGTGTTTTTTGTCTCTTTTTTGTCATCTTGTGTTTAGTTTCATTTGTTTTTTTGAATATCATTTTTGTCATTTTGTGTCTTTTTGTCTCACTTTTGTCATTAGTCTATTGTTTTTTCACTTTCTAACTTTTTTGTCTCTTTATTTTGTTTCATGTCCTTTGCCTCATGTTTTGTCATTTTGTGTCTCATTTTTGTAATATTTTCTGTCGTTTTTGTTGTTTTTTGTTTTAATGGTATCAGATATTACAGAAGAACACACGGCTGTATTATTATTATTGTCCAGGTGTGCACTGATCAGGTAGATCTCTGTAGCAGCAGCAGCAGCAGCAGCTCTACGTTCTGTTTAAAGACTCCCTGATAACCGATGATAACTGATAGATAACTGATCCAGGTGTGCATTGATCAGGTTATTCCTCCTCCAGTAGCAGCAGTTCTCTGTGGTTCACTTTAATGAGTGTCTCTTCATTAAGCCTTATCAAGCTCAGAGTCCTAATCTCTGCTCTGCTCCCCTCAGCGACTGGCTGGCATTCATTAGCGCCTCGTTTCAGCCGAATCAATCACGCCGCGCCGTCCGCCACGCTTTCTTAAAATGTCATCCTCAAACTTCTCACAATCAATTAGGCGGGAGATTAATGAGGCCAATTTGCCGCCGACACGTCGGCCTCTGAAAAAGCACACGCAAAACACACGCGTGATGTAGAAACACAGCCGGTAATACGTGCACAGACAACCTGACACACACACACACACACACACACATTAAACGTGATTTCCTGAACTAAGCGTGTCTTAAACGACAGCAGCAAAAAGTCAGAAACGGAATAAAATCATAAATAAATCTGTGGACAGAAAATGCTCCATTTATTTCCATCATTAACCTAAAATTCACTCCATTTCTGTAAAGGAACTCTGAGGCAAACTTTTAAAATAAGATCTTATTTCCAGTTACTACTCTGGAAGTGAATAAACTCAGCTGTGTTGATATGGCCAGAAGGTGGCGCTGTGGACGACGTCAGCTGTGATAAACACCATAGAAGAAGAATGGTTTTCATCTCAACAACTAAAATCACCTCAAGTCTGTTAAAAAGCTCTTTTATGAAACTGAGGAGCTTTTTGTTCATTTAAACCTTTTCTAATATCTAAAAGTATTTCTCTCAAAATATTTTTACAAGGGCTGTACAGTGGTGTAGTGGTTAGCGCTTTCGCCTTGCAGCGAGAAGATCCCTGGTTCACGTCCCAGCTCGGACCTGGGATCTTTCTGCATGGAGTTTGCATGTTCTCCCTGTGCATGCGTGGGTTTTCTCCGGGTACTCCGGCTTCCTCCCACAGTCCAAAAACATGCTGAGGTTAATTGATTATTCTAAATTGCCCGTAGGTGTGAATGTGTGAGTGATTGTTTGTCTGTATATGTAGCCCTGCGACAGACTGGTGACCTGTCTAGGGTGTCCCCTGCCTTCACCTGAGTCAGCTGGGATAGGCTCCACCCCCCCCCGCGACCCTAGTGAGGATTAAGCGGTGTATAGATAATGGATGGATGGATATTTTTACATTAAAAAAAATCCAATATATACAATTATAATAATTCGTAACACTTTCAAGGATCTAACATTTTATCAAAATATTTTAAAATAAAAAAGCAAATATTTACACATCCATTATCTATACACCGCTTAATCCTCACTAGGGTCGCGGGGGGGTGGAGCCTATCCCAGCTGACTCAGGTGAAGGCAGGGGACACCCTAGACAGGTCGCCAGTCTGTCGCAGGGCTACATACAGAGACACACAATCACTCTCACATTCACACCTACGGGCAATTTAGAATAATCAATTAACCTCAGCATGTTTTTGGACTGTGGGAGGAAGCCGGAGTACCCGGAGAAAACCCACGCATGCACAGGGAGAACATGCAAACTCCATGCAGAAAGATCCCGGGAAAGCCGGGACGTGAACCAGGGACCTTCTCGCTGCAAGGCGACAGTGCTAACCACTACACCACTGTACAGCCAACATTTACACATATTTCTAAAAATATTTTATATTGTATAAAAAATATAAATTTTTAAAAATATGTAAACTAAAATGTTTTCTGACATTTCTCACTTCAATACTGATGAAGATCTCAGAACAAACAAGCTTTGTTTTCCCGTGCTGGTTGCAGCGTATTACATCTAGTAAAGATTAAAAAATGATTACAAACTAAACCTAATTTCATGATTAATCCAGTCGTGGTAAACATCTGGTTAAATCTATAACTGTGCTGGAAAAGCTTCTTTTTTTATCCACTGTGTCAAATCTGCATTTTGAAATCTGTCAGATGAAAATAAAGAAGCAGAAAGTTCAGCATTTTCTCTGAAATGTGACTGAAAAGAGCAGAAAGTGAAGAATTTTGCTGAATCCACTGAAAGCAACAAGACACCAGACGTAGTTACAAGAAGGAAATCTGAAAAAAACTGTTTTTAGATTTCAGCTGCAGGTTTAAAGCCTCTGACACAAACACACAACCATACAATCAGAAACACAAACACACCCCACACACTTGTCTCCCGTTCAGGTGAATCAGCTCCAGGTGTTCGTGTCCTTTCTCATCTCACATCTGCTTCAATCAGCCTCGGGATCTGCCTGCTGCGGTTGTCATAGCGACTCTCCGGGGATTAGAACACGGCATTATGGGATGTCGGGTGTTGGTGTTAACACTCAGCATGGCGTGTTAACACTCACACATGACAACACGATGTGCAGAGCGGCGGAAGAAGAGAGGCGGTCGTCACGGCAACGTGCTGGGATGTCGGCAGGATTAAAGCGAGACGGTGAGGAACCAATGAGGCAGCGTGGAGTCACATGGACATCCTGAACAATGTCCTGAACAACATCTAGAACAACATCTAGAACAACGTCCTGAACATCAAGAACAACGTCCTGAATAACATCTAGAACAACATCTAGAACGTCTAGAACAACATCTAGAACAACATCTAGAACAACATACTGAACATCAAGAACAACGTCCTGAATAACATCTAGAACATCTAGAACGTCTAGAACAACATCTAGAACAACATCTAAAACAACGTACTGAACATCAAGAACAACGTCCTGAATAACATCTAGAACAACATCGAGAACATCTAGAACAACGTACTGAACATCAAGAACAACGTCCTAAATAACATCTAGAACGTCTAGAACAACATCTAGAACGTCCTGAATAACATCTAAAACATCTAGAACGTCTAGAACAACATCTAGAACAACGTACTGAACATCAAGAACAACGTCCTGAATAACATCTAGAACAACATCTAGAACGTCTAGAACAACATCTAGAACAACATCTAGAACAACGTCCTGAACATCAAGAACAACGTCCTGAACAACATCTAGAACGTCTAGAACATCTAGAACGTCTTGAACAACATCTAGAACAACATTTAGAACGTCTAGAACAAAGTCCTGAACATCAAGAACAACATCCTGAACAACATCTAGAACAATGTCTAGAACAACGTCCTGAACAATGTTTTGAACAATGATCTGGAACAAGGTACTGAACAATATCTAGAACAACATCGAGAACAACATCTAGAACAATGATCTGGAACAACATACTGAACAACATCGAGAACAACATCTAGAACAATGATCTGGAACAAGGTACTGATACTCATGAAGAACCAGATGTTCTGAGGAGGTTTAGTTTTCTCAGATTTGGTTGGTTCTGTATAAAATGACCCGTCAGCTTTAACCTGCTGTTTTGTTTGTGTCGCTCTGTTTGGTTTGTAATGAATTTTTCATGTCTTCCAGTGACTCTTCTGTCAGGATCCTTGAATATGATAAAGGGATAAAAAAGTAGAAGGAGATTAGGAAAGTGTGGATCTCGGCAGGCTGGTGTCAGACTCATGATAATAATAATCAGGTGTAACTGAAGCAAACACACTCAGTCAGATTAGATTTCTATGTTTGAAAGTGCACCAACAGCAAAAGCAACACGTCTGCAGGTTTACAGCATCGTCTCACACACACACATTCTGCATATCCAATAACACACACACACACACACACAGATTAGCAGCTCTATCAGCGCTGGAATCGCGTCCGCCCAGTTGTGATGTTAAAAGCTCAGCCTTTGGGCTGTATGTTAAACAGATAAAGAGTGGAGCATGCCAGGGATTAAAACTACAAGACACACACACTCCGCACACACACACCCCAGGGAGCGATAACCCAGTCATTATCATACTTTCATAATTCCATTTAATAATTCAG
>CM049584.1:32754710-32762210 GCA_027123335.1 Amphiprion clarkii | reverse complement strand
GTGGTGGCAGCATCATGATGTGAAGCACGGTGGTGGCAGCATCATGATGTGAAGCACGGTGGTGGCAGCATCATGACGTGAAGCACGGTGGTGGCAGCATCATGATGTGAAGCACGGTGGTGGCAGCATCATGACGTGAAGCACGGTGGTGGCAGCATCATGATGAAGCACGGTGGTGGCAGCATCATGATGTGAAGCACGGTGGTGGCAGCATCATGATGTGAAGCACGGTGGTGGCAGCATCATGATGAAGCATGGTGGTGGCAGCATCATGATGTGAAGCACGGTGGTGGCAGCATCATGATGAAGCACGGTGGTGGCAGCATCATGATGTGAAGCACGGTGGTGGCAGCATCATGATGTGAAGCATGGTGGTGGCAGCATCATGATGAAGCACGGTGGTGGCAGCATCATGATGTGAAGCACGGTGGTGGCAGCATCATGATGAAGCACGGTGGTGGCAGCATCATGATGTGAAGCACGGTGGTGGCAGCATCATGATGTGAAGCACTGGTGGTGGCAGCATCATGATGTGAAGCATGGTGGTGGCAGCATCATGATGAAGCACGGTGGTGGCAGCATCATGATGTGAAGCATGGTGGTGGCAGCATCATGATGTGAAGCATGGTGGTGGCAGCATCATGATGTGAAGCATGGTGGTGGCAGCATCATGATGTGAAGCATGGTGGTGGCAGCATCATGATGTGAAGCATGGTGGTGGCAGCATCATGACGTGAAGCACGGTGGTGGCAGCATCATGATGAAGCATGGTGGTGGCAGCATCATGATGTGAAGCATGGTGGTGGCAGCATCATGACGTGAAGCATGGTGGTGGCAGCATCATGATGTGAAGCATGGTGGTGGCAGCATCATGATGTGAAGCATGGTGGTGGCAGCATCATGATGTGAAGCATGGTGGTGGCAGCATCATGATGTGAAGCATGGTGGTGGTAGACATTTAAAGCAGATTTTTTTCCCGCGGTAATATGGCAATATGCTTAAATACACAACTACAGCTCAACATATAATAAAAATGTTAAATGTCTCTTAAATTAGCTATTGAATGAAGGAATTTCTTAAAAACTACAACATGAACAAAAAAACAAACTACTGAAGAAGATCTAACTGGAGAAACTGGATTTATTAAGTAAGAAGAGTCTATCTTCTGCTGTGTTTCTTCTTTCTCGTTAAATTCGTGTGTAAACTAGTTTTATGTAAACAGGATGTGAATTAAACCTAAAACTCTCGAACACAGAGTTCCTCCCTCTGATTTAGTTTCATCATCTCTCTCATTCCTCCTCATCTTTCTCTGGATTGGTTTGAACTTTGTGCTGAACTTTCTAAAAGCCTCGAGGTCTCGATAAAAACAACCGTTTGGTTTCTCATGATGAAACTTAGCTCCGAGGGCCCAACTTCAAAAATTCATCAGAGAGAAGAAGAATTAAACAAGGCTGACAGAACTCCTCACAATAAAATCCACGACTGAAACGCAGTAAAAGACGGTTCAGGATCACTGCAGCAAAACCAACAGAGATTGGAATAATCACCGGACATTTGTGTGTGTAGTTGTCTCCCATCTCAACATGATGCAATTTACTTCCTGTTCTGTTTG
The DNA here is from genome assembly GCA_027123335.1 of Amphiprion clarkii. Lineage (NCBI taxonomy): Eukaryota > Metazoa > Chordata > Actinopteri > Pomacentridae > Amphiprion > Amphiprion clarkii. Next base: position 32,760,598 of record CM049584.1, on the reverse strand, counting down.
GTTCTTATTAGATATGATTTTACATGATGCTGTCCTGCTGTCTGATGACACGTGCAACGCTTGTTGGTTGTTTAAAACATGAGGTATAAATAAATTTAACCGGATTTGAAGCCATAAATTCAGCTAATATGAACGGCGTGATCAAACAGGAGCTGAAGTTCATTTTTCAGTGATTGGTGTCAGTCAGTGATCCTGGTTTCTTCTTTCAGTGTCTCTAATAGTTCTGACCAACCACCTACCAACCTTAAAGTTTACCCAGAATGCACTTTTTAACCCTCGTGTCATCCTGCAGGTCAAACTGACCCGTTTTAAAGTTTGAAAATGTGGAAAAAAAAATATTTCCACAGTGAAACTTCTGATGTCCACATTTTCAACATTTTTGGGAAATTTTTGAACATTTATTGGTGGAAAAAAAAAGAAATGTTAAAAATGTTTCTTTAAGAACATAATCCAGTGAATTTTGCTGGATTTTGGTTGATTTTTATGTGAATGTGAAAGAAAATATTAGAAGTTTTACTGATATATATGGAATCACTTTAGATATTTTTAGGATTTTTTTGGAAGATTTTTACTCATTTTTTTTGAAAATATTTACAAGAATTTTCTTGCCAAATTTGGGGGATTTTTTTTTTTTTTTTAATAAAATTTTTAAAGGAAACTTTTAAGGAATTATTGGAATTTTCTTCCTGAAGGTTTTGCAAATTTTCAGAAATCTGGAGAATTTCTTTGCTGAATTTTTGGATTTTTTCAGACAAGGAAACAATATTTTTTGGTGCCTGTAAATGAGGACAACAGGAGGGTTAAAGTTTTCTCCAGCCTCATATCATCACACTGTCAGGACTATGCATTCACTGTGGTGCTCCTGACCACAAAAACACTCAAAACAACCACAAAAACACTCTTGACAGTTCAGCCAAAAGTCACTTTCTGAAGTTTTCTCCAGCCTCATATCACCACACTTCCACCTCCGTGCTTCACTGTCAGGACTCTGCATTCACTGTGGTACTTTTGACCACAAAGACACACAAAACGACCACAAAGAAACAAAACCAGCCTTGAAAATTTTCTCTGGTGGATGATCAGAAACCGGAAACACTTCCAGGGAACCAAAGATAGTTTGTAGGACTTTGAACTGTTCACACTAGGATACATCCCATAATACTGATGATCACAGTTGGTTGTAACGTTTATGGGACAAGTTTTAAGTTACTGTGGAGACTCTTTTTAGTCATTGTGGTTAAATTTGACATCATTTAGGAAAAAATTCTGTTCTAAGTTTTTGATTATTTTGGACAAATTGAATCTTTTTTTAATTCATTTTTGAGGCACTGGAAAAAATTGAAGTATTTTGAACAAACTAGAAGCACTTTTGAGCCATTTTAGTCCTTTTTGGATGAGTTATTTTCCATTTTTAAAGATTTTTCAGGTGATTGTGGACACAAAGCCTCAGAAAAGTTGTAGCATTTTCTCTAATAATCACAAACAGTAGAAACGTCTTAAACCTGAGAGAGTTTTCATTCAGATTAATATCATAAAGACAGAGTGTTTTCTAGTCGGATTAATATCTACCATGAAGACTCAGAGTGTTTTCTTGACTTTCGGAGTGAATCTCAGCAGAAACAAACCAGCCGTCAGTCAAACATCTGAGCTGTAATTTTCCTCTGGTGTTGAATAATTCTGTCGTCGTCGTCGATGATCAGAATCAGAGCAGCATTGAGAATCTCTCAGCTTCTGTTGGATCATAAAATAATCTGAGAGGAAAACGTTCTCGACTCCAGGTTTATTTCCTGTCTCTGCTGGTTACAGCTTCTCCGAAATCCAAAATTAAACTGGATCTGAAGACGTCACCTCCAGATATGAGAAAATAAAACAGGTATTTGATTTTTATTTACATATTTCAGAGGAGAAACCACTCGTCTGATGTTTTTCTTCAGTGTTAAAAAAAATCCTTTTTTCTGAAAAACCTTGATGAAGATTTTCATGTAAATGAACCGAAACAAAAACACACAAAGTGTCTGACATCAACTCTGCTGTGTGTGTGTGTGTGTGTGTGTGTGTGTGTGTGTGTGTGTGTGTGTGTGTGTGTGTGTGTGTGTGTGTGTGTGTGTGTGTGTGTGTGTGTGTGTGTGTGTGTGTGTGGCAGAGTGCCAGCTGGTGTGTGTTGAGTCAAGGGCAGGGAGGACAAACTGAGAGCAGCAACACAACAGAGTGACAACGAGGAAGAAAAATGAGGACGGGGAGGACGGATGGAGAGATGGAGGAATGGAGAGATGGAGAGATGGAGGAATGGAGAGATGGAGGAATGGAGAGATGGAGAGATGGAGGAATGGAGAGATGGAGATGGAGGGATGGAGGAATGGAGAGATGGAGGAATGGAGAGATGGAGGAATGGAGATGGAGGGATGGAGGATGGAGAGATGGAGGAATGGAGAGATGGAGGAATGGAGAGATGGAGGAATGGAGAGATGGAGGAATGGAGATGGAGGAATGGAGATGGAGGGATGGAGGAATGGAGAGATGGAGGAATGGAGAGATGGAGGAATGGAGATGGAGGAATGGAGATGGAGGGATGGAGGAATGGAGAGATGGAGGAATGGAGAGATGGAGGAATGGAGATGGAGGGATGGAGATGGAGGGATGGAGGAATGGAGAGATGGAGGAATGGAGATGGAGGGATGGAGGAATGGAGGAATGGAGAGATGGAGGAATGGAGAGATGGAGGAATGGAGATGGAGGGATGGAGGAATGGAGAGATGGAGGAATGGAGAGATGGAGGGATGGAGGAATGGAGAGATGGAGATGGAGAGATGGAGGAATGGAGAGATGGAGGATGGAGGGATGGAGGATGGAGAATGGAGAGATGGAGGAATGGAGAGATGGAGGAATGGAGAGATGGAGGGATGGAGGAATGGAGAGATGGAGGAATGGAGAGATGGAGGAGATGGAGGAATGGAGAGATGGAGGAATGGAGAGATGGAGGAGATGGAGGAATGGAGAGATGGAGGAATGGAGAGATGGAGGAATGGAGAGATGGAGGATGGAGGAATGGAGAGATGGAGGAATGGAGAGATGGAGGAATGGAGGAATGGAGGGATGGAGGAATGGAGAGATGGAGGAATGGAGAGATGGAGGAATGGAGAGATGGAGGATGGAGGAATGGAGAGATGGAGGAATGGAGAGATGGAGAGATGGAGGAATGGAGGGATGGAGGATGGAGGGATGGAGGAATGGAGAGATGGAGGAATGGAGAGATGGAGGGATGGAGGAATGGAGAGATGGAGGATGGAGGATGGAGGGATGGAGAGATGGAGGGATGGAGGAATGGAGAGATGGAGGAATGGAGAGATGGAGGGATGGAGAGATGGAGGAATGGAGGGATGGAGGGATGGAGATGGAGGAATGGAGATGGAGAGATGGAGGAATGGAGGGATTGTTGTATTGTTTTTGTGGTAATTTTGGTTGTGTTGTGTCTCTTTCAGGTCATTTTTCCATTTTTAAAGGTTGTTTTGTGTGTTTTTATGGTTGTTTTGTGTGTTTTTATGGTTGTTTTGTGTTTGTTTGTGGTCATTTTGTGTGTCTGTGGTTGTTTGGCATCTTTTCAAGGTAATTTTTTTAATTCTTTCTTTACATTTCTTTCTGGTAATTTTTCATTTCTTGGAGGTTGTTTTGTGTCTTTGTGATGGTTTTGCGTCTCTTTTCGTTCTGACTGTTTCTATCAGTTTGTCCTACAGCAGATCTTCTGTTGAGGCGACTCATGGATCAGGTTCTTCTTCCTTGGAAACGATCAGAATCATTGACAACTTATTGATTGCTGCAGCTGTTGACCTAACCAGACATCTGGAGACGTCACTTTGGTCGGTTGGAGATGTTTAATGCCATTTTATTTTTCATGACTAAAATGTGAGTCCTTCCCCAAAATCGTCATGGAAACACCCACACTAGAGACAAATTAAAGCAAAAAACAACCTAATGTTTCTTAATTTGGATTTTCGGAAACCATGTGTTTATTTGTTGTTTTATGTCTAAGTTTATCATCATTTTAGGTTTTAAATTCACCAAAACCTGAACAGAAATGCCCACATTAGGGACAAGTTGAAGGAAAAAACAATCTAAAGAATCTGGAAACCAAAAAATCCCTCAAATTGACTGATTTTGGACTTTAAGGTATAAAAACAAGACAAAATAATGAAAGACATACACATAAAGTAGATTTTTCTCTATGAGTCAATTGTCAGAATAGTTATTAATTAATTTGCAGTTGATTGATAAACTGATTGTTGGTTTTAGGTCTATAGATTCTCTGTTTGAGTCGGTTTCTGTCAATCCTCAGCCTCTGAGCTCTCAGCTTCTCTTGCGTCTGAATTTGTCAGAGTACATGATTCCAACACACACACACACACACACACACACACTGTAACGCACACTATAACACTGAAACACACAGCAGGGTTCAGTGAGGCAGGAAGGTATTGGCACTGAGGGAATACAAGGAGCAGACAGTAATTAGGAACCAGCCTACTGTACCACAGACACACACACACACACACACACACACACACACACACACACACACACACACACACACACACACACACACACACACACACACACACACACACACACACACACACACAATGTAATTAGGTAAGGGCCCTGATGCCCCAGTGGTGAACTGAACAAGCCCCAGAATACCCTCAGTGGGAGCAGCTGAACACTATAATATGTGGGAAACACACACACACACACACACACACATTAATTAAGTGGCCTGCTGTGTGGACGGTCTCGCTGGGAGTGTTGGTGGACCAGCAGCCGTCAGGATTAACACCAGTCGACCTGCTGAATGTCAGCAGCAACGGCATCATTCAGCTCCACTGCTGCTTTTAGCCACATGTAGGGGTTTATGGTCTCCAGAAACCTCACAGGAAGTCATGGAGTGGGGACAAATTAAAGGAAAAAACAACCCAAAGAGTCCTAATAAGATGTTGGACCACCACTCACTTATTCACCACTACACATCACTTCAGGCTTTAAATTCATCAAAACTCATCACACAAACTCACAGAGTAGGGACAAAATAAAGGAAAAACCATCCTAATGCATCTTAATTAGGGTTTTCAGAAACCACGTCTTTATCCGCCCCTTTACTTGTATGTTCATCATCAATTTAGGCTTTAAATTCACCTAAACACACAGACTAGAGGGTAGGGTTCCTCCTGAACCTGCTGGAGTTTGAGCTTCTAAATATTCTTACATCTTATTTTAACACATTTTACTTTAAAAATAAAAATGAAGTGATGCTTTCAGAAGTCTGAACTATTGAGTCTCTGATTTTTCCCTCCTGGCTGGTCAACATCTCCATCATCTTTCTCTTTCTTCTTGCTAAGTTTGAGCTTCTGAACTATTTTATTCCAGTCTGTTATAAACCTGACTGGTTAATAATTTCTTCATCTTCTTCTTCCTCCTGCTAAGTTTTCCTTTATTCGAGTCTATTCTGGACCCGGCTGGGCTGTGGGATGCTGAGCAGACGCCGCTGAGCCGGGTGTTAATCTGCCGTTAATTTGTCTGGACGCTAACAGGAGACGTGGTGAAGCTGCAGGAGTTTAGAGTGAAGCTGTTACTCATTAATTTAAGCGACTCCGAGGTGATGAGGCCACATGTCTCCATTATTCTCCGTCACTCCGGCGGCTCGCATAATAACTCTGACACTGGAGAGGCTTAGAACTTCAGCAGCTCCTCTGAGGGCTTTATCATATTTATTATTGATATAATAATTAGAAGAGGAGGTTCTTCTGGTGGATGGAGAACCTCCTCATTACAGATCTGATCCTCATGAAGGAGCTCAATGAATCATTAATATCTGGGTTCATGACAGAGAAGTTTTTAAG
>CM049584.1:32732210-32749710 GCA_027123335.1 Amphiprion clarkii | reverse complement strand
CAGGTGAGGAGTTCAGTGACAGTTGGAAAGTTGAAAATATGCTGAAAACTCTCCAAATTTGGGGGTTTTTTAAACTAAATTTGTCATCTAAAACTGATGATTTATTAATTGGTGTATTTTAGTGGAATTAAAAGCTTCATTTTTCTGCTTTTACGTTCGAAAGAACACCGATGTTGCTGGTTCCAGTCAGCTGTCGTCTGATAAACTAAACCTTCCTCTGAGGTAACTCTGCTGGTTCTGCTGTAAATGATGATGGAGGTACCATCTCTTGGAATTCTTTAGATATTTAAGGACACATGCTTTTGTTTTCCTGACAATAATACACATAAATATCAATTTAAAGAAGACATTTATCCATATTTTCCTGTTGTTTGGTAGCTCTATACTTGCTGCAGGTTTTTTTTAATTTCCTTTTGAACTGAGTCTCAGATCATCTTCTTCCACGCTGCAGTTTTGTGCTGCTGTGGACGGACAGAAGGAACTTTCAGATTGTTCTTTAGGTCCAGCAGCAGCAGCAGCAGCAGAAGACAGAGCGTTAGTTTCCTGTTTCTCTGCTGTTGTGCTGCAGTTAATGAAGTGTGTGTTTGTGGATCAGATAAGGACGACTGAGATAAGGACTGCAGCGATTCTGCAGACTCTCTGCTGCTGCACACTCCAGACTCCACACCGGCTTTTACTGGAGAACACAGCAGAAACAAACGCATTTTAACGGGAAATAAATGAATATTTCAGTCAGATTATCAGCGTCATTATTGCTGTTTACAGGTGCTGCTCGGCTACAATCCAGACAGAAGTTCTGCAAAGTGCCTCTAATGTTTGCAGAAAAAATATTTAGTTCTAAGAATGTTTTTCAGTCTCCATAAAGTGACACCCTCATAATGAAACTGTTCTTTTGAAAAATCAGAGCAGCCAAAATCCTTGAAAAACTGCTCAATCAACATAGACCAGGGGTGTCCAACATGTGGCCCGTGGGCCAAAAGTGGCCCTCCAGAGGGTCCGATCCGGCCCTCCAGATGGTTCTATAATTTCTAGACCATGACAAGTTGTTTAGATTAGAAAGTAAAATACTAGATTGTTCTTTTGTCATTTTGTCTCATTTTTGTATTATTTGGTCGTTTTTGTTGCTTTTTGTCTTTTTTGTCTGACTTTTACTGTTTGTCTCATGTTTTTGTCACTTTGTTCAACGTTTTTGTTTTGTTTCTCGTTTTTGTCATTTTGTGTCTCATGTTTTTGTCGTTTTGTTTGACATTTTTGTTGTTTTGTTTCTTCTTTTTATCATTTTGTGTCTGATGTTTTTGTTGTTTTGTGTCTCGTTTTTGTCTCGCTTGTGTTTTTTGTCTTATTTTTGTGATTTTATGTTTTGCTTTATTAGTTGTTTTGTGTATCGTTTTGCTATTTTGTTTAAGGCTTTTGCCATTTTTTGTCTCATTTGTGTCCATTTTTTGTCGTTTGTAACATTTTTGTCTAATTTTTTGTCTCTTTTTTGTTTTGTTTGGTGTCGATTGTCTCATTTTTTGTTATTTTGTTTCTCGCTCTTGTCATTTTGTGCCACATTTTTGTAATATTTTGTATTGTTTTTGTTGTTCTTTGTCTTTTTTTGTCTGACTTTTACCATTTGTCTCATGTTTTTGTCGTTTTGTATTTCCTTTTGGTCTCGCTTGAGTTTTTCGTCTTATTTTTTGTCATATTGTCCTTTGCTTTATTCATTGTGTTGTGTGTCGTTTTGGTAATTTAGTTTCACACTTTTGTCATTTTTGTGTCATTTGTCTCATCTTATGTCATTTTGCGTCTCATTTTTGTAATATTTTGTCTCGTTTTTGTTGTCGTAAGTTGGTTTAGAAGCTACTGTTCTAGGTGGAGGATCTTCTCTTAGACCCTTTACCAATTCACAAAGGAGTCATTCAGGGTTCAATACTTGATCCAACACCAATTCACACATCTGTCTTTACGCCAATGACACCATTGTCTATACATCTAGCTCTTCCTCCCTCCACACTGCCCTATGAATCTCTGAAAAACTGCTCAATCAACATCTTACAGACCATCTGGAGATCTGTAATGTCTTTAACCCCTTACAGTCTGGTTTCAGATCAGGACACAGCTGCATTTCTGCCTCACTTGAAGTCGTAAATGATATTGTGTGTGCCGTGGACAACAGGGAATGCTGTGTTTCTGTTTTTGTAGACTTGGCTAAGGCATTTCTGTCAACAACTTCATTCTGTTGGAAAGATTACGAAATATAATGCAAGTTGGTTCAGAAGCTACTGTTCTAGGTGGAGGATCTTCTCTCAGACCCTTTACCAATTCACAAAGGAGTCCCTCGGGGTTCAATACTTGGTCCAACACTCTAACCCACTCTACTCAAACAAATCTTCATTCACGCACTCCACCAGGTTCCTCCTTCCATTGTCTGATTATGGTGATGTGTTCTAGAGATCAGAAACCCTCTTCCATAAATCAGACACCAAATCATGTTCATGTTTCAGGAAGAACTCAAGGCCAAAGAAAACCAGCTGGGTTCAAGAGAAACATTACAGACAGCAACGTCTCCCAAACAGTGAAACCAAACCAAAATATCCAAAAAATGAAAATACCTTTGATTGTAGTGGGAAGCTGATAAACACCGACCAGTTTTGCTTTCATTAGACGTCATCTGAACTCACAGGTTGATGCTAACTGATTTTTTTTACAGTGTAAAGTTCATCTAAAGCAGCGGTGTGATCCTTTAAAGCTCAAACTGTTGAGATTTCTGCTCCTTTATTAATTCTAAGTAAATTAGCTGCTGAAGCTCCACTTTAGCTTCATTCATTAGACACATCATTGTAATGTTAATGAATTTAAATGTCAGAAATATAAATTCATTTGCTAATAGATGTTTAAACGGTGTAACAAATGAACGGATGCTTATTAATAATTAACTAATTAAATATTGGTGGAGCTGGAACGGCTCTGGATGACATTCTGCTCCTGTTTCCTCCTGCACGACTCTTTCTTTCTTCTGCTTTTTAATCCTTCCTCCTCGTCTCCTTCATATCCGAGAGCTCAGTAATCACCTGCAGACCTTCCTGCTTAACCAGCTTCATGCTCTACTCCTCTGTGCAGGTGGCGGCGTGTGACGTTGACTAATGCGGCGCTGGTTCAGACATGTTGGCGTTAATCGATTAGCGCCGCAGCTCTGCAGCCACAGAGCGCTGACACGCTCACACCGCCGCCATGAAATCAAGGAAATGGAGAGAAAAGAGTCTGGAAATAGAAGAGGAATAGAAAAAAATACAGAAAAAGGAGAAAGTGAACATGCAGAGAGCAGCAGAACAGGTGGAGCTGTAGCGCTGCCATCTGATTGGCCGGTATCTGCCGTCTGCATCACCAACAGATAAAAGCCAAATAAGTAAATTTTTCAGCCCAGCAGCCATCTGATCAGAGAGGAATTATGACGCATCGATAGCGAGCCCAGAAACATCCACACGACCGCACCACACTTACATCACTTCCTGTCAGCGTTCCACAGCAGATAAATCACTTCCTGCTTCCATGCATCGTCTTTAATCTTTAATCTGAATTCACTAAATGTTGCTTTCTGAGGATTTGTTTATGTTAACACCATAAATTATCGTAAAAATAGAACCAAATACTGACAGCAGTTTTTCTAAAACACCGTTAAAAAAGATAAAAATCTGAAGCTATGACAAAAGAGACACAAGACAACAAGAACGACACACGAAACGAGACACAAAACAACACAAATGAGACACAAAATTACATAAATGAGACAAAATGATAAAAACAATATACAATATGACAAAAGCAAGACACAAAATGACAAAAATGAGACACAAAGCATCAAAAACAAGATACAAAATGACTTAAGGCACAAAACAACTTAAACAAGACATAAATCGACATAAACAAGACACAAACCAACAAACAAGACACAAAACGACAAAAATGAGACGAACAAAAACACGACGCAAAATGACAAACAAAACACAAATCGACATAAATGAGACACAAATTGACATTAAAAAAGGCACAAAATGACAAACAAAACACAAAACAACATAAACAACATGGAAAGTGACATGAACGGAACACAATAGTACAAAAACACAGCTCGAGTTAATGTCAGTTACCATGGCAACACAATATAACTGCAGTATATTATTGTAAAGTCCAGTTACAGCGTTAAACACTGCAGCTCTTATTCTAATGAAGAGCCTTTTACTGGTTAGAGAAGTCACATTTACAACACTGCACAAAATACTGCAAAATACTGGTGAAAATACTATAGAAATACAGTAAATACTGCCAACCCCAGCTGTACGGCTCCTACTGTCATGTTAAAGGTACGTTTACTACAGTGAATGAATGTGATCAGTAAATCTGACATCAGTGTGAGTCTGGCTGGTGTTTCCTGGTATCAGTGGATGTTTCATCAGATCTTAAACGTTCCTCCAGGACCTCACGGTGATCAGGTTTGAGCAGGTTCTCCTGGATGTTAGCAGAACAACAGATGGTTTCTCACCAGTAGCTCCATTAGCCTGAGGAGGCGTCATTAATGAAGGAACGTTTCAGGAAAACGCAACAGAGGATTCAGTCTGTCTCCTGGACGTCACGTTAGAAACCAAAGAACCAACTCAACGGGAACCAAAGATCAATGTTTCTGATCACAGAAACCCAACAGCTTCAAACAAGAAACAACAAAAGTAGAATCTGAAAATCAACGGTGTTCTATGAACACAACATGGTTTAAACCAAACACTGGACCCACAGAGTGTTTAAATCTTCTACAACCTGCAGGTCTAGATGTTGGTGGACTGAAATCATAACCAACCAATGAGAACTTTCCTCACAGTCCATGTGAAGTTCTGATTAAAGAGTCTGAGACTGAACGGGACTGGAAACAAACACCCACAGCACTGAGTTTGGTCTGAACTTCGATATAAAACCAATTAAATCTTCCTAAACCTCCTCAGAACATCTGGTTCTTCATCTCCAGTAACTTTATCAATGATCAGAGTTCTATCATCATACTGGGAATATTTCCAGAGTTCCAGGTCCTTGAAGTCCATAGAGGAGAACATTCCCTGTAGACACATCCCATAATACTGATGATCACAGCTGGTTGGAACTGAAACCCTCCATCAGGACACTCAGCAGCAAGAAACAGACAAACGGATCCTGCAAATTATTTTCAAAAACAATAAAATCTGCTTGAACCATCAGTGTGTGTGTGTGTGTGTGTGTGTGTGTGTGTGTGTGTGTGTGTGTGTGTGTGTGTGTGTGTGTGTGTGTGTGTGTGTGATAAGCTATCTGGTACAATAGAACTATGATGTATGGTTCTCATCCCCACACTGATAGGAAACACACACTGGTTCACAACTGATGCAGAGACCCGATAACTGAGCAATAAACTCTCTACACACACACACACACACACTGTATACACAGTGTGTGTGTGTAGCGAGAGAACAAAAAAGGAAGTTTAACTTCAAACAGGAGCCTTGATGTTGATATCATTTAATAACATCAGGTCCAACACACACACACACACACACACACACACACACACACACACACACACACACACACACACACACACACACACACACACACACACACACACTCTCTCTCTCTCATTAGTCGAACAGTGTTATCGGAGTGTGTTAGACTCTGGAACATCCGTCTCCTGATCAGAACCAGAATCTCTGAGGTCCAGTTTTTACTTTATTGAAACGCGTCACAACGTTGTGTTGTTGTTGTTGTTGTTGTTGTGTGTCTGTTTGTGTGTGTTTGTGAGGCGTCCGAGTGATGCAACACTGTGACAAAAGTAAGAAATGTTGTTCGTATTTCCTGCCTTCAGCTCTGAGATCACAGCAGGAAGAAGAACGACACTAAATCTGATATTTCTGCACTGATTCGGTTTTCGTGTTCGGGAATTCTGGACAACTTTAGTTTTTTCAGACGATCTTTTAGTCTTTTGGATCAAGCTTGGATGGAATTTTTAACATGTTTGATCATTTTGGATGATTTGTTTTTGAGCCACTGTGGAAACATTTTGACATTTCAAGAGGTTTTTGTCATGTCAGACAACCTTGTAGTCATTTTGGAGAAAATTTTTGAATCATTGTGGAATAATTCATGTCCTTTTAGGATCATTTAGGGATTTTGTTATTTCAGACAAATTGCTGTTATTTTGTACAAATTTTGAGTCATTATGGACAAAAATTCTGATCATTTTGGGAATTTTTTGGGGAAATTTTGGAAAGTTTTATTATTTCAAACAATCTTAGTCGTTTTTGAGAAAGCTTGGATGAAATTTGGAGTCAGTTTTGGTCATTTTGGATGATTTTTTGAGCCACTGTTCAAAGATTTAGACATTTCAACAGGTTATTTGTTTTGTCAGATAACCTTGTTGTCATCTTGGAGAAAATTTTTTAGTCTTGTGGACAAGTTTTTGTCATTTCTGCCAACTTTTCAAGTCATGGTGGGTAAATTTTGAGTCAGTTTGGAGAATTTTCTATTATTTTGAGTAATTTTATACATTTTCCTGATGTGAACCTTCATTTGAAGCGTCTCCAGTGCTGAAGGTTAGAAGTCTCTGATGGAACTCATTAAATCTGCTGTAAAGCCTCGACACCGGTCAGTCCTCTTATTGATTGTAAACCTCTCTCACTTAGAGACCTGTTTGTCTCAAAGCCTCTATTTTATTGTCAATTAAATGGTTTAAAGCATCTTATCTTTACAGAAAGACACACATTTAGTTTTGACCTGATATATTGCATTATTGACTTTTCAGAGTCCTGAAAGTTCCCACAGACCTTGAAGGCATCGCAGCAGCATGATAAAAACATGATTTACCAACAACCATCTGAGCTACAAACACCACTGTAGGGGTCAAAGAACCCAAATAATACCATTTATCAGAGCTGGAAACTGCAATAACACTTGAACGCATCATTCCGTCCTGAAAATTAACCATCAGAATCAATTTATTGCATGGAAAATAGAAGTGATTAAATATCTATAGTATGAGGAGAAAGAATGACCACAAAGAGACACAAAATAGTAAAAACATGACACTAAATGACAAAAAAACAAGACATAAAACCATAGAAACATGACAGAATGACTAAATAAGAAATGAGAGATACGAAACGACACATGCAAGACAGAAAATGATGAAATCATTTATGAAGTTAACAATGGAAATAGTTAAATATCTATATAATGTAGACACAAAACGATATAAATGACACAAAACGACATGAACAAGACACAAAACAATATAAACGAGACACAAAACGACATAAACGAGACAAAAAAACAACACAAACGAGACAAAACGACATAAACGAGACATAAAGTGATGTAAATGACACAAATGAGACAAAACGACAAAAAAGAGGTAAAAAAAATTACCAGAAAGACAAAAAAATGCCCCAAAGGCATGAGGAATGACACAAACAAAACATGAAATAACACAAAACTAGACAAATGAGACACAAAATAGACACAATGGCTGAGAAACTATCAGTTATGAATTCAAAACGTGTTCTAAAGCTCTTTATAAACTCTTAGTTAAACGTTGTCTGAACATCATCAGGTGTTTATAAATCAGATGATTCCTCCTCCTAACATCTCCTCTGATTCATCCAGAACTAAAGTCAGAACTTCAGGTGACGACTGAAGGTCAGTAAAGACGACTGAAAGCTCCAGAACCAGGATTTTTTAGTGTTGGCGATGGAACTGATGAGAGGAGGATCTCTGCAGGGAGGAACATGTTCAGAGGATAAACTGGTGATCAGAAAGTCTTAAAGTCTCAGAAAATAAAAGTTCTCTGATCAACAACCTCATCAAAGTCAATCCAGCTCCTCAAAAAATATTAAAAAATCAATTAGTGCTCCAGCAGATCAAACGCTGTGAGTGACAGGCAGCAAGCGACAAATTAATCAGAGTCCTCAGGGACAGATGGCTGAGAAAGAAAATGGCTCAAAGAGAAAGAGGAGAAGGAGGAGAAGGAGAGGAAGGAGAGGAGAGGAAGGAGAGGAGAGGAGAGGAAGGAGAGGAAGGAGAGGAGAGGAAGGAGAGGAGAGGAGAGGAAGGAGAGGAGAGGAAGGAGAGGAGAGGAAGGAGAGGAGAGGAAGGAGAGGAAGGAGAGGAGAGGAAGGAGAGGAAGGAGAGGAGAGGAAGGAGAGGAAGGAGAGGAGAGGAAGGAGAGGAGAGGAAGGAGAGGAGAGGAAGGAGAGGAGAGGAAGGAGAGGAAGGAGAGGAGAGGAAGGAGAGGAGAGGAAGGAGAGGAAGGAGAGGAGAGGAAGGAGAGGAAGGAGAGGAAGGAGAGGAGAGGAAGGAGAGGAAGGAGAGGAGAGGAAGGAGAGGAGAGGAAGGAGAGGAAGGAGAGGAGAGGAAGGAGAGGAAGGAGAGGAAGGAGAGGAGAGGAAGGAGAGGAGAGGAAGGAGAGGAGAGGAAGGAGAGGAGAGGAAGGAGAGGAGAGGAAGGAGAGGAGAGGAGAGGAAGGAGAGGAAGGAGAGGAAGGAGAGGAAGGAGAGGAGAGGAAGGAGAGGAGAGGAAGGAGAGGAGAGGAGAGGAAGGAGAGGAGAGGAAGGAGAGGAAGGAGAGGAGAGGAAGGAGAGGAGAGGAGAGGAAGGAGAGGAGAGGAGAGGAAGGAGAGGAGAGGAAGGAGAGGAGAGGAAGGAGAGGAAGGAGAGGAGAGGAAGGAGAGGAAGGAGAGGAAGGAGAGGAAGGAGAGGAGAGGAAGGAGAGGAGAGGAAGGAGAGGAAGGAGAGGAAGGAGAGGAGAGGAAGGAGAGGAGAGGAAGGAGAGGAAGGAGAGGAAGGAGAGGAGAGGAAGGAGAGGAAGGAGAGGAAGGAGAGGAGAGGAAGGAGAGGAGAGGAAGGAGAGGAGAGGAGAGGAAGGAGAGGAGAGGAAGGAGAGGAGAGGAGAGGAGAGGAAGGAGAGGAGAGGAAGGAGAGGAGAGGAAGGAGAGGAGAGGAAGGAGACGAAGGAGAGGAAGGAGAGGAGAGGAAGGAGAGGAGAGGAAGGAGAGGAAGGAGAGGAAGGAGAGGAGAGGAAGGAGAGGAGAGGAAGGAGAGGAAGGAGAGGAGAGGAAGGAGAGGAGAGGAGAGGAAGGAGAGGAAGGAGAGGAGAGGAAGGAGAGGAAGGAGAGGAGAGGAAGGAGAGGAGAGGAAGGAGAGGAAGGAGAGGAGAGGAAGGAGAGGAGAGGGAGGAGAGGAGAGGAAGGAGAGGAGAGGAAGGAGAGGAGAGGAAGGAGAGGAAGGAGAGGAGAGGGAGGAGAGGAAGGAGAGGAGAGGAAGGAGAGGAAGGAGAGGAGAGGAGAGGAGAGGAGAGAGGAGAGGAAGGAGAGGAGAGGAAGGAGAGGAAGGAGAGGAGAGGAAGGAGAGGAGAGGAAGGAGAGGAGAGGAAGGAGAGGAAGGAGAGGAGAGGAAGGAGAGGAAGGAGAGGAAGGAGAGGAGAGGAAGGAGAGGAGAGGAAGGAGAGGAGAGGAAGGAGAGGAGAGGAAGGAGAGGAAGGAGAGGAGAGGAGAGGAGAGGAGAGGAGAGGAAGGAGAGGAGAGGAAGGAGAGGAGAGGAAGGAGAGGAAGGAGAGGAGAGGAAGGAGAGGAAGGAGAGGAAGGAGAGGAGAGGAAGGAGAGGAGAGGAAGGAGAGGAAGGAGAGGAGAGGATGAGAGGAGGAGGAGGAGAGGAAGAGGGAGAGAAAGGAGAGGAGGAGAGGAAGGAGAGGAGGAGGAGAGGAAGGAGAGGAGGAAAGAGATGGAAGAAGACAAGAATTAAACAAAAGCTGCAGTGGCATCAGCACCAGATCCAGTCTGTTCAAAAGATGGAAAGAAAGGAAGTGAGATGGAAGGAAGCAAGGATGGAAGGAGGAAATAATTAAACATCGATGGAACGTGGAGACAGAATGTCCAGAAAGAGACCAAACAACATAAATGAGACAAAACGAGGCACAACATGGCAATAAAGAGATATGAAACCACATAAATGAGACTAATTAAGGAATATGAGACGGAGAATCCAAGAAACAAGACATGAAACAACAAAAGAGAGAAAAAAATGTCCCAAAGGGACACAAAACTAGAAACTAATTCATAAACGTTGTAAAATGTGTTAAATATCAATATGAGGAATAAAATGAAACAAAAGAAGAAATACACAACACAAAAGAGGCACAAATTGATCACAAAGACACAAAACAAGACACAGAACGAGTTGAACAAGATGTAAAATGACACAAAACAAGAAATCTGAGGCACAAAATAACAAAAATGAAGCATGAAACTATACAAAATGACAAAAATGAGATGAAATGACACAAAACCACAAAAATGAGGCATGAAACTACACAAAACGACTTGAACAAGACGTAAAATGACACAAAAGAAGAAATATGACACGCAAAAATACAAAAATAAGACATAAAACTACACAAAAGAGGCACAAATGGAGACACAGACAGAAAAGTTCCCCAACAACAGAAGGAAAAAAGAAGGAAACCAGGACAACAAAAAGGTAGAAAACAGAAAAGACAAAAAAATCATCTGAAAAAGCAAAGAAAGAAGGAGAGAAACAGGAAGGAGGCAGAGAGAGAGTTTATTTCCAGAAGTCTTCATTTCACAAACTATGAGTTTCTTCATGCTAATTAGCTTGGCGCTAGCGGTGGCTGGGAAAACGCATAGACATGCTAATGAGAGCTAGCAGCAACTGGCAGCGCTCAGCTAAGAATTAATGAGGAGGAAGGATTTAGAAGGAAACAGGAGGAGACTGATGGAATAAACTCCAGAAAGGATGGAAAGAACCAGCTGTGAGGAGAGGAGGAGATGATGATCCAGGTGTTCATCTCAGGTAAAGGTGAGGAACAGCTGACCTGAGATCAGCCTCTGGAGAGCAGGATGGAGGACCAGAGGTTTCGGAAGTTAAAGAGCTGCTGGTTTCATGTTTGATAGTGATCTTAAGGTGATTTTTAGTCTTTGTTGTGATTTCACCGTGTTTTTGTGATGATTTTGCTCCATTTTCAAACTAAATGTGTCTGTATTTCTGGAGATTTAACATCTTTTTGTGGTCATTTGGCCTCTTTATGGTGGTTCTGGGGTCATTTGAAGATGATTTTTAGTCTGTGCTGTGATTTCACCCTGTTTTTGTGATGATTTTGCCTCTTTTTCAAACTAAACGTGTCTGTATTTCTGGAGATTTTGCATCTTTATGTGGTAAATTGGCCTCTTTTTGCAGTGATTTTGCACCTTTGATATATCTATGTGGTGATTTAACATCTTTTTTACCTGTTATTTTATAGATTTTCCCTGTTTTGCTAGAGCACAGATATTATCCACAAATTATTTTTTTTAAAAAATAGAGAAAAACAGAGTCAGAATTTAAAATGTTGACTGTAAAAATAAATTAAAAACTAAAATCATCATTGGATGGAATTCTGGAACCAGAATTAGTTTTCAGCTTTTATGTGGATTTTAATGAGTGTTTAAAGTCAAATAATTGGTGTTTCTACTGTTGCTCAGCCTCTAATTCACAGTTAAATCTGGTTTATTTGATTCCTGCAGAAACTCCAATGACCTTAATTAGACTTTAAATGAAGACTTCCTCTGGATGGACTCTTTTTCTTCTCAGATTCTGCATCTTCTGCTGAGAACCAAACTGAACATCTGATTTCTATAAATCTTTCTCCGCCGTGTCGTCTCCATCTACATTTCCATGGTAACCATATTTGGTACGGCGGTGCGGTCCGGCTATGGAGTCGGTTTGGCGGTTGACCCGACGTCCCTGCAGACGCCGATCGTTGGCTGCAGAAAGCTCCCGGTTCCTCCGTTTCTTCTGACAGTTTGATTCACGATCAGCCGAGGGAGGAGGAAAAATAATTAAAAAATAAAAAACACCCTTTGAGACAAACTCTGGGCCGCTTAACTAATTACCAACATACATCACCGGCGGCCGCGACAAGCCAATTACACCTGATTGGAAATACTTTACTTTGTTCAACACGAGCTTTTCATGTCGCGTCTAATTCGCTGCTTCTGAATATTCGAGGCGTGATTGACTGCCTGGGGCCAACGGCTACGCTACGGAGACGACCACCGCCATCCGTCTGAACGCTGCCCGGGACGGATAAACAGATTAGAAGAGACATTAGACGGATAAGTGGGTTAGAGAGGACTTCAGCTGGACGTCCTTCACAGAGTCTCACTGTGATTAATACCAAGAGAACCACGACTTCTGGGAAACCGAGGCCCGACGGGAACCAACGACGGATCAGAGGAACCAACGATACACGGAGAATCTAGTGTTTCTGATGTTCTATATAGAATTAATGAGCATCTACTGAGTGATTCCAACATATAAAAACACCTGAAACCTTAAAAAAAGACGATCAGATTAGAGGAACTAACAAAAGAGGGAGAATCTAGTGTTTCTGATGAGATGGACGGGTTTATATGAAATTAAAGAACATTTACTGAACTATTTAAACATATTAAGACATCTGAAACCTTAAAAAAAGATGGACGGATTAGAGGAAACAATGATAGACGGAGAACCTACTGTTTCTAATGTTTCATATGAAATGAATGACAACTTACTGAACCATTCAAACATATAAAGACACCTGAAACCTTAAAAAAGATGGACAGATTTAAGGAACCAACAATAAATGCTAAAATCTTAAAAAGAGATGGTTTGATTAGAGGAACCAACGATAGATGGAGAATCTACTGTTTCTGATGAGATGGATGGATTTATATGAAATTAAAGAACATTTACTGAACTAGTCAAACACCAAAACACACTTAAAATCTTCAAAAAAGATTGTTGGATTACAAGAATAGATGGAGAATCTAGTGTTTATAATAGACAGGATGTTTTTATATGACAGTAATGATCATCTACTGAACTATTCAAACATATAAAGACACCTAAAACCTTTAAAAAAAGACGATCGCATTAGTGGAACAAAGAATAGACGGAGAATCTGCTGTTTCTGATGAGATGGATGGGTTTATATGGAATTAAAAGTCATTCAAAGATATAAAGACACCTGACACCTCTTTTTGATATTTTTACGCACTAATGTTCCAGTTATCTACACTTTGATGCACTAATATTCAGATTTTGGACACTTTCTTACCTAAATATTGAAGTTATTTCCAATTTGGTTCAATAAGATCCACATTTTTTGACGAGTTTGTGCGTTCATGTCCAGGTTTCACAATTTGGTGCATTAATGTTTATGTTTTTCATATATTTTCAAAGAGAAAGATCCAATTTATTTACACTTTGATTCATTCTTATGTGGGTTTTTAACATCTTAGTGTATTAATATCCAGTTTATGTACAATTTGGCGCACTAACATCCAGGTTGTTGGCACCTTAGTACATTAATACTCAAGTTATTGATACTTTTGTGTATTCATATCCAGGCTATCAATACTTTGGTGCAATAATTTACAGGTTTTTGGCACCTTTGTACCTTGATATTGAGGTTATTTGTATTTCGGTGCAATACGATCCAGGTTTTTGACGGCTTTTATACATTAATATCCAGCTATCAATACCTTGGTGCAATAATATAATGTTTTTGGTACCATTTGTGTATTGATATCCAGGTTTTTGATACTTTGGTGCAATAATATCCATGTTTATGGCACCTTTGTACCTTGATATTGAGGTTATTTCTATTTTGATGCAATATGATCCAGATTTTTTGACATCTTTGTGTATTAATATCCAGGTTATTGACATTTTGGTGAAATAATATCCATGTTTTTGGTACCATTTGTGTATTAATATCCAAGTTATTTGGTGCTCTAACATGTAGGTTTTTGACATCTTTGTGTGTTAATATCAAGGTTTTTGGTTCTTTGGTGTATTAATATCCATGTTATTGACACTTTGATGCACTAACATGCAGATTTTTGGTACCTTTTTAAATTAATATCCAGGTTTTTGGTTCTTTGGTGTATTAATATCCATGTTATTGACACTTTGATGCACTAACATGCAGATTTTTGGTACCTTTTTAAATTAATATCCAGGTTTTTGGTCCTTTGGTGTATTAATATTCATGTTATTGACACTTTGATGCAACCAGATTTTTGGCGCTTTTGTCTGATAAAACCAAGTGTGAACTGATCAGAGTGTGAATCTCAGAGAAACCAGAGGAGCAGAATCAGCTGAGTCGAGACACTCGAGACAAAAACCCGTCTTTTCATATGCAAACCTGCGGCTTCTCGGAGAGCTGTCGGAGGTAATTGCGGCGTCTTTCAGGGGAAACAGAAACAAGAAACCAGATTCTGTCATTAGCACACAGTGTTGGACAACAAGCCTCCCGGAGCGCTTTCTGTTTGCCAACAAATAAGAAGAGAAAGACGGGCGGCGGGAAGGTGTTGCAGTAATTGTTTCCATGGCGATTATTTTCTTCTTTGGTGTGTGACAGCATGCAGGACGAGCGAAGGGGAAGAATTAAGGAGAAAACCCGACAGCGGCGGCCACGTCGGCAGCCGAAAGCAATTTCCTCGTCTAAATTTAGTTATGCAAAGCCTGTGGGCATCATCAGCATTTGGTAATTAGTTTTATAATTACTGCTGTTTCCCTTCGCTCTGTCACTCCGCCTCTCTTTACACTGCGACCGGGAATCAAAACATCTCTCACTCGCAGCTGGACAAATTATTCTCCGCTTACGGAGCGTGAAACCGCCGGACCACCGGGTTCCTACTGCTGAGCCCAGCCCAGCCCGGCCCAGCCCAGAGATGGAACCAGAGATGGAACCGGAGATGACGGGATGGAACCAGAGATGGAACCGGAGATGACGGGATGGAACCAGAGATGGAACTGGAGATGGAACCACAGATGATGGGATGGAACCAGAGATGGAACCAGAGATGATGGGATGGAACCAGAGATGGAACCAGAGATGGAACCAGAGATGATGGGATGGAACCAGAGATGGAACCGGAGATGGAACCACAGATGATGGGATGGAACCAGAGATGGAACCGGAGATGATGGGATGGAACCAGAGATGGAACCAGAGATGGAACCAGAGATGATGGGATGGAACCAGAGATGGAACCGGAGATGGAACCACAGATGATGGGATGGAACCAGAGATGGAACCGGAGATGATGGGATGGAACCAGAGATGGAACCAGAGATGGAACCAGAGATGATGGGATGGAACCAGAGATGGAACCAGAGATGGAACCAGAGATGATGGGATGGAACCAGAGATGGAACCGGAGATGGAACCACAGATGATGGGATGGAACCAGAGATGGAACCAGAGATGATGGGATGGAACCAGAGATGGAACCAGAGATGGAACCAGAGATGATGGGATGGAACCAGAGATGGAACCAGAGATGGAACCAGAGATGGAACCAGAGATGACGGGATGGAACCAGAGATGGAACCAGAGATGACGGGATGGAACCAGAGATGGAACCAGAGATGGAACCAGAGATGGAACCAGAGATGGAACCACAGATGATGGAATGGAACCAGAGATGGAACCAGAGATGACGGGATGGAACCAGAGATGGAACCACAGATAACGGGATGGAACCGGAGCTGCTGAAGAACCTGAATCCAGCAGCTGAAGGCCAATCAGATGACAGGAAGTCACAACAACCTGAATCCAGACACTCTGAGATTTATTAATCATTATTATCTGTGAAACGTTCTCCGATGGTCTGTGAGGAACAATAAAGATTACTTTCACTATGGATTATTTTCTGCAATAATCAATCAGCTGTTTGGTAGAAACCGTGGATCCCCAAAGGTTATTTACACTTTGGAGCATAAAGATCCATTGATCTAAGGATTCTGAACTTATGCATTAAAATCGAACTTATTGATGCTTTTGTAAATTAATATTTAGGTTTCACACACTTGATATCCACGTTATTTTCCCTTTTGCTGCATAAAGATCCATTTAATTGGCACTATTGTGCATTTAAATCAAGACTTTTTATAATTTTATGTGTTAGGATTAAGGTTTTAACCTCTTTTCTACACTAAAATTCACTTTTTGACACCGTTATGCCTTAAAATCCGTCTTATTAATACTTTTGAACATTAATATTTGGGTTTCACACACTTGATATCCACATTATTTTCCAGCTTCTAAAATTTTTTTTTGATTTGATCCAGGTTTTTGGCAGGTTGGTGCATTAGCATCGAGGTTTTTGATATATTTTTTTTGTGCATTAATGTTGAGGTTATTTAAACTTTGATCTGTTAAGATTCAGATTTTTATGTGTTGGTGCATAAAGATCCATGTATTTGGACTTTTGTGCATTTATATCAAGATTTTTGATCATTTTGTGTGTTAGTATTAAGGTTTCTCAATAATATTCACTTTTTTGCACCAATCAATCAGCTGTTTGTGGATGTGGAAGGTTTGTTGCTCGAGTTGTGCTTATCGGGCGTCCGAGTTTTTTGTAGTTTTTGCTTTAATATCCTGGTTTTTACTATAGTTTTGGTTCAGTATTAGTGCTGCAGCTCCTCTTGGGTCTGCATCAGTCTGTACGTTAGCTTGCTTTTGTAGTTTCTGCATTAATATCCAGGTTTTTACTATAGTTTTGGTTCAGTATTAGTGCTGCAGCTCCTCTTGGGTCTGCATCAGTCTGTACGTTAGCTTGCTTTTGTAGTTTCTGCATTAATATCCAGGTTTTTACTGTAGTTCTAGTCCAGCATTAGCGCTGCAGCTCCTCTGTAGCTCCTCTGTGGATGTGGGAGGTGTGCTGCCAGCGCTGTGTTTATTATGGGGTGTCGGGGTCACTGTGTTCTCAGTATAATGGAGGAAGCCATTAGCCCAGCCAGCAGGCCGCATCATAAAGCCGTCAGACGGATCATAAGCAGACAGAGTCGTGCTGCTCGGCCTCCTGATAGCCTCCGTCGCTCTAATTGACTGTCTCGTTTGTTTCTGCTCGTCTCGTCTTTATCCCTCTCATTTTTCTCCCAGCTTACAGCGGCGCTGAGCGGGAGGCTGATTCTGGACCAACACACACTCTGAAGAAAACACACTTTTAGGAACACAAGTCCTCCGACGTCGCAGTGAGATGTAGACAAACTGAACAACACGACCTCCGACACAAACACAGGCTCTGATGGAGAACAGCTGCAGATGAGGAGGGTTTTTAAAGCTTCGTATGCTGGTATCCAGGATTTTAAAAGCTTCTACGTTAATATTTAGGATTTTAAACCCTTCATATCCAGGATTTTAAAACTTTCCCAGATTAATATTCAGGATTTTAAAAGCTCCGTATGCTGATATCCAAGATTTTAATACCTTCTACGTTAATATTTAGAATTTTAAACCCTTCATATCCAGGATTTTAAAACTTTCCCAGATTACTATCCGGGATTTTGAAACCTTCCAACGATAATATTTAGGATTTTAAACCCTTCATATCCAGGATTTTAAAACTTTCCCAGATTAATATTCAGGATTTTAAAAGCTCTGTATGCTGATATCCAAGATT
>CM049584.1:32699710-32727210 GCA_027123335.1 Amphiprion clarkii | reverse complement strand
CACACACATATACACAATAACACAGTGATACACAACACACACATATACACGACAACACACAGTGATACACAAAAACACACAGTGATACACAGTAATACACAACAACAGTGATACACAACACACAGTGAAACACAACACACACACATATACACAATAACACAGTGATAGACAACAACACACAGTGATACACAACACACATATACACAACACACAGTGATACACAACAACACACAGTGATACACAACACACACACACATATACACAACAACACACAGTGATACACAACACACAGTGATACACAACACACACACATATACACAACAACACACAGTGATACACAACACACAGTGATACACAACACACACACACATATACAGAACAACACACAGTGATACACAATAACACACAGCGATACACAACATACATAATAACACACAGTGATACACAACACACACATATACACAACACACACACATATACACAATAACACCCAACAATACACAACAACACACACACATATACACAGCAACACAGAGTGATACACAACAACACACAGTGATACACAATAACACACAGTGATACACATAACACACAGTAGCACACACATACACACAGTGATACACAACAACACACAGTGATACACGACACACAGTGATACACACAGTAACACACACACTAAGAGACTGAAACACACAGAACCATCTTCATTACCTGAAATGATGCAGAGCAGCTACACAATAAAATCAATAATACGCTGCTACACACACACACACACCACACACACACACACACACACACACACACACGCACACGCACACGCACACACACACACACACACACACACACACACACACACTCAGGTTGTGTAGGAGGATATTCATTCATTAGTGTCAGTCAATAGGAGAGAACAGACAACCTGCAAAGACCTTCATCCACTGTAGAGGTGTGTGTGTGTGTGTGTGTGTGTGTGTGTGTGTGTGTGTGTGTGTGTGTGTGTGTGTGTGTGTGTGTGTGTGTGTGTGTGTGTGTGTGTGTGTGTGTGTGTGTGTGTGTGTGTGGCAGGAGGGACAATCTGATTAAATGTCTGCATGTGTGTTAGAGTGTGTTATAGTGTGTGCTGTTCACACATGTAGGAGGTGAATCAGCTTCACCTTGTTCTCTCTCTAGTCCTCCAGTCCTTTAGTCCTCTATTCCCCTAGTCCTTTAGTCCGTTAGTCCTCTAGTCCTTTAGTCCTCTAGTCCCCTAGTCCTCTAGTCCTTTAGTCCTCTATTCCCCTAGTCCTTTAGTCCTCTAGTCCTTTAGTCCTCTAGTCCCCTAGTCCTTTAGTCCTCTATTCCCCTAGTCCTTTAGTCCTCTAGACCTTTAGTCCTCCATTCCCCTAGTCCTTTAGTCCTCCAGTCCTTTAGTCCTCTAGTCCTTTAGTCCTCTAGTCCCCTAGTCCACTAGTCCTTTAGTCCTCTAATCCTTTAGTCCTCTAGTCCTCTACTCCTCTAGTCCTCCAGTCCTTTAGTCCTCTAGTCCTTTAGTCCTCTAGTCCCCTAGTCCACTAGTCCTTTAGTCCTCTAATCCTTTAGTCCTCTAGTCCTCTACTCCTCTAGTCCTCCAGTCCTTTAGTCCTCTAGTCCTTTAGTCCTCTAGTCCCCTAGTCCACTAGTCCTTTAGTCCTCTAATCCTTTAGTCCTCTAGTCCTTTAGTCCTCTTTTCCTCTAGTCATTTAGTCCTCTAGTCATTTAGTCCTCTAGTCCTTTAGTCCTCTAGTCCTCCAGTCCTTTAGTCCTCTACTCCTCTAGTCATTTAGTCCTCTAGTCCTTTAGTCCTCTAGTCCTCCAGTCCTTTAGTCCTCTACTCATTTAGTCCTCTAGTCATTTAGTCCTCCAGTCCTTTAGTCCTCTAGTCCTCCAGTCCTTTACTCCTCTACTCCTCTAGTCATTTAGTCCTCTAGTCATTTAGTCCTCTAGTCCTTTAGTCGTCTAGTCCTCTAGTCCTTTAGTCCTCTAGTCCTCTAGTCCTTTAGTCCTCTAGTCCTCCAGTCCTTTAGTCCTTTAGTCCTCTAGTCCTTCAGTCCTCTAGTCCCCTAGTCCTTTAGTCCTCTAATCCTTTAGTCCTCTAGTCCTTTAGTCCTCTTGTCCTCTAGTCATTTAGTCCTCTAGTCCTCTAGTCATTTAGTCCTCTAGTCATTTAGTCCTCTAGTCCTTTAGTCCTCTAGTCCTCCAGTCCTTTAGTCCTCTACTCTTCTAGTCATTTAGTCCTCTAGTCATTTAGTCCTCTAGTCCTTTAGTCCTCTAGTCCTCCAGTCCTTTAGTCCTCTACTCATTTAGTCCTCTAGTCATTTAGTCCTCCAGTCCTTTAGTCCTCTAGTCCTCCAGTCCTTTACTCCTCTACTCCTCTAGTCATTTAGTCCTCTAGTCATTTAGTCCTCTAGTCCTTTAGTCGTCTAGTCCTCTAGTCCTTTAGTCCTCTAGTCCTCTAGTCATTTAGTCCTCTAGTTATTTAGTGCTCTAGTCCTTTAGTATTTATACACAAACACATTGAAATTCTTTTCCATGACTAAAGACGTCAGAGAAAAACACCAATCCGCTCCATAAACTACTGGAGCTTAGTTTATTAAATGTTTGTTCAGGAATCAACTACAGAACATTTAAATACAGATTTTATTCATACGATCAAAACTGTTTTACTGCATTAATTCATTTACTATTTATGTTGTTGAGATCAGACTGTGTTTTTTGCTGTTTGTTAAATATGAAAGAAAAACATTCGATCTGACAGCATGTCTTGCTGCATTAATAATAATAATAATAATAATAATAATAATAATAATAATAAATTTCATTTATAAAGCGCTTTTCCAATAACTCAAAGACGCTGCATTACAGCAAATACACAACACACTGCTGCATTACAGCAAATATACAAATACATAAATACACAACACACTGCTGCATTACTGCAAATAAATGACCCACTGCTGCATTACTGCAAATAAATGACACACTGCTGCATTACTGCAAATAAATGACACACACTGCTGCATTACTGCAAATAAATGACACACACTGCTGCATTACTGCAAATAAACGACACACACTGCTGCATTACTGCAAATAAGTGACCCACTGCTGCATTACTGCAA
The DNA here is from genome assembly GCA_027123335.1 of Amphiprion clarkii. Taxonomy (NCBI): domain Eukaryota; kingdom Metazoa; phylum Chordata; class Actinopteri; family Pomacentridae; genus Amphiprion; species Amphiprion clarkii. Next base: position 32,724,076 of record CM049584.1, on the reverse strand, counting down.
ATAAACGACCCACTGCTGCATTACTGCAAATAAATGACCCACTGCTGCATTACTGCAAATAAATGACACACACTGCTGCATTACTGCAAATAAATGACACACACTGCTGCATTACTGCAAATAAACGACACACACTGCTGCATTACTGCAAATAAGTGACCCACTGCTGCATTACTGCAAATAAACGACCCACTGCTGCATTACTGCAAATAAATGACCCACTGCTGCATTACTGCAAATAAACGACCCACTGCTGCATTACTGCAAATAAGTGACCCACACTGCTGTATTACTGCAAATAAGTGACCCACTGCTGCATTACTGCAAATACACAACACACTGCTACATTATTGCAATATAAACGACACAACACACACTCCACTGCCGGCACACAGACCCACTAATGTTGCATATATGTTTTTGTTGTGTTCATTAAAATGCATCAGTTCTTCAAAGCGCTGACGACAATGATGCCATCTGCTGTTGTGTTGCGATGGCACGTGCACACAAACACACACACACACGACAGACGTGTAGAAAATACCGACACACACATTCACCGATGCACAAACATGACTTTTACTGAGCTACAGTTCTGCTCTTATGCACATCGCAGCTCTGCAGGTAAATATCTGGCTGTGGTTGTTACACACACACACGCCGCGCGCGCACACACACACACACACACACACACACGCCAGGAGAAATTTCAGGCAATTTGCTTTCATCTTTGGGTCATTCCTACAAGCCCAAACGTCCCTTTTAAAAGCAAACGCTCCTCTTCTCCTCTAAGTGCGTCGCACAAAGGGCCCATTTCAAAGGCAAATTCCACTTAGATTCACAAGTGCTGTGTATACTCTGGTACTCCAGGCAGAAATTCATCAAAGCTTAATGTTCCCTTCACAGAAAATCACTTAGCGCACAAGCTAGCTGCCCGTGTGTGTGTCTGTGTGTGTGTGTTTCTGCAGCGTTTCCATGTTGTCTGATAGCAGCTTAAAGGGCCAGAGAGAGAACCGATACATCTGGAGATCCTTCAGAACCCAGACTGGAGGCGCAGAAACTAAAGAAGCTCTAACAGAAGCTCTAAGAGAAGCTCTAAGAAAAGAAGCTCTAAGAAAAGCTCTAAGAGAAGCTTCAGGAGAATAAGCTCTAAAAGAAGCTCTACGAAAAGCTCTAAGAGAAGAAGCTCTAAGAGAAGAAGCTCTAAGAGAAGCCTTAGGAGAAGCTGAATGAGAGGCTGAAGCTGCTGTTCTGCTTCAGTTTACAGCAGTAAATACAGGAGCTGAGGCTGATCTGGGTCAGAACACTTTGGACTCCGTTTTCAAAAACCTAAAAAGACAGAATTTTTCTCTTCTGCATCAATAGAACAAGAAAATACATGCTTCTAGGACTTCATGTAAATGGGAGATGATTTGTTTATCTTGTGAGATCAAACCTCTGCTCCCAAACACATCAACTAATTCTTAACATTATAATTATTGTTAAAATAGAAAACTAATCATGAACGGTTTAACAGACAAAATTAAAAGTGATGGTTTAATTAAACAATAATCTGTATCAGAGGACTGAAAAGATAAATACGTCTACAAATGGCTAAATAAAAGGTTAAGAGACAATTCACCTCCCTGGTATGCTGGAGGGCCTGGTATAAACCCGCTGCTGGGACCAAATGGTTCAGCACCTCCAAGGACACTGGGTGCACCAAGAAATGAACATGTCTCAAAAGGAAGAGGCTCAACGGGGTCAACTTCCCAGCTGTAGGCTTGGGGGGTACCAGGCTGTAAACTTGGCTGTATGAGTGTAAGACAATATGAATATCGAAACATTTTTATGGCAGTTTTTAATGTCCTGAATCTGAGTTTTTAGATCTTTTATATAAACAGAGGGCAGAGAATAATCCAAAAATCTAAGAATACGTACAAGACGTTCTACAAGTAACATTGAGGTTTCTTTACAGAGATAAAGAAGAATAAACGAGCAGCCAAGATAAAAATCAAAAATGCATCCAGGATGAACAACCAGAAGCAGCAGCAGTGTTGCTTAAAGGATTTATGAAGAACAAAGTCAGTGATCTGTCTATCGGTGCATAAATATATGTCACTGAAAGTGGAAAATAATATAAATATATTGAATTTAATGTCAGTTTCTTAATGCATATATTTATGTCTTTAAGGTCCTGAGTGGGAGTTTCTCAAAAGTGAAACATAGAGATAAGAAACAATCTGAAACTGTCCAAAACAAAGAAGACGAAGAAGTTGTGTGACGGCTGACACCTCCGAACATCAACGGTTCTTCAACGAATCCATAAAGAACAAACAATCTACCCGTCCATATCCATGAATGGTTATTTTAATGCTGACATTTATGTCTTTAAGGTCCTGAATGTGAGTTTTTCTGTCATCCAAAAATCCATTTACTATCAGAAAAACAAAGACTCAACAAGAAGAAGTTGTGTGATGGTTCACACCTCCTAACATTCACGATTCTTCAAAGAATCCATAAAGAACAAACAATCTACCCTTTTATTTGTGTCTTTGAGGTCCTGACTGTGAGTTTTTCTGTCGATCCATCTACTCATAAATTTTTCTAGATTATTGCAACGTGCTTTAATCAGGACTCAGCAAAACCTCACTGTCGAGACTACAGCTGGTTCAGAACGCTGCCGCTCGCCTTTTAACGAGATCGTGAAAATGTGATCATATAACTCCCATCCTCCAATCCCTCCACTGGCTCCCCATGTATTGATTGTAAACTTCTTTTCTTTGTTTTTCAGTGCCTTCATGGCTTGTTCCCTACAACCCTTCTCGCTCACTGAGGTCAGCAGATCAAGCTCTACTAAGACCGAGAAAAAACTGAGAGGTGATGGTTCTTTTTCTGTGACTGCTCCTAAACTTTGGAACGAGTTCCCACTAAATATCAGACTGGCTGATTCACTCCCTACTTTCAAATCTCTTCTAAAAACAGATTTTTTGAAATTGGCGTATGGCTCAGCTTCCAGGTGACTGTTACTATAAAACCTGTGTCCTGTGTATTTTTATACTCGCACTATTTGTATTCTTTCACTGTGTACAGAACTTTGGTCAACAGTGTTGTTTTTAAAGTGCTTTATAAATAAAGTTGGATTGGATTGGATAAATCCATCTGGCTCTTGGATGTTCAAAAATGATCAAAAACACAAACAGGAAGAAGAACAAGTTGATTGTTTGCTCCTTCTGTCTAACATTAAGGTTCTTTAAAGACCTAATGAGGAACAAACCAACTAAAAGGTTCCCTGTGGAGGTAAACCAATGGCTGTGTTTTGGTTCCTACCTTTGACAGAGGTGTTGGGCGGCGGTCCCTCCATGCGAAGGTTCCACGGCGGGTCTCCCTGGTTGGCGAAGTCCCTCATCTTCAGGTAGCTGATGGTGAGCCGGATGATGGAGGCCTTGTCCAGCTGGCTGGTGATGGCGCCCGGCAGCGGCAGCATCTTGGCCAGTTCATAAAACTCAAAGTTCTCTTTTCCCCGCCGCGACCTCGCTGCATCCCGAGACTTCTCCTTCCTCAGAGCCTGCAGCCTGAAAACACAGAGTAATCTGATTACTAATGACGTCCACAGCAGACACCAGACAGAAGTTCACACATCAACAGAAACCATAGCAGCAATAACTCTGGACGGTTTTACAGTTTTAGTGACATAAAAGTTGTCTTAATCAGATTATCTTAGTTTCATGGACTCTTAACTTCTCCTGGGTGATTCCAGTCGACTACAGCTGCTGACTCCTCTGATCCAGTTTAAATGGAACCATTAGATTCACTCATTAGACTCAAACTATACGGGGGGGAAATCTGAGGAGCTCAGCAAAAATGTGGAGAAGAAAATCATTGACTGGAACTCAAAAGTTTCCTAAGTTGATGCACAAATTGTCAAAATTGACTCAAGAACAGCCTAAACTGACTGAAGAGATGTCAACATGGACTTAATTCACTCAACAATTGTCCAAAGTGACTGAAAACACATCTAAAATTATGAAAAACCTGCAGGAACTGGTGCAAAAGAATTGATCAAGTTACCTCAAAAATTGTCCAAATTGACTCAAAAGTAGTCCAAGGTGGCTGGAAATATGTCTACAAATATTCAAAAGTTGCCTGAGATGAAGCAAAATTCACTGAAACTCTGAATAAATAAATTTTTTAAAAATGCACAAATTGACCAAAACTGTGAAAATTAACTTAAAAATGGTCTAAACTGACCGATGGAGACGTCAACATTCACTCAACAATTGTCCAAAACTTTTAAAAACTTTCCCAAATTGACACAAAAACAGTTACAGTTGACTCAGAATTTGTCCAAATTTATGCCAAACTATTCCAAAGTGACTGAAAACATCTAGAATGATTCAAAAACTGCCCAAAGTGACGCTAAAATTGTCCAGACTGACTCCAGAATCGTCCAAGGTGGATGGAAATACATCTAATTATTCTGGTCAGAAAGTTACTTGGAGCTGTTTCAAAGCCTCCATACCTCCATGCTTAAGTCAGTTAAAATGATAGTACAATGATACCACCACCTCCATGCTTGCCAGTAGGTATAGTGTCCAGAAGAGTTGAAAATAAACCAGAAGACTGAAAGCAGAAGAACCGAACTGAGGAGGAAACGGACAAATTAAACTTTTAATAATAGAACGTAAACACGATTGTATTAGTGACAAAGATTCAGGTGTTTCCTCATAAATTCAGAGTTCTAGGACTGATTGGGAACTCTCCAGGTTGAACTGGGCATTTAAGCCTCCAGCAGAGTCTTTGCTGCGTCTCGTCGTCTTCCTTCCAGGACTTTGCTTCCTGCGTCTCTTTCCACTCTATTACTTTATATCAAAGAGCTGCTCTGTTTATTCTCAGCCTTCAGCAGCGGCGGTGACGAGCAGACTTTCCCGCGGCCTCTCATCATCATCGGACGCCGTTATGAATTAACTCGGCAATAAATCAGCTGCTAAAAACCTCTGTGGGCTTCCTGCCGGCCACACACACACACTGTAACACACACTGTAACACACACTGGAGCACACACACACAGTGTACAGCACACATTGAGCAGCAGACAGGTGATTAATTCTGGCCGAGTGTTGGAGGATGTAAAGAGGAGGATGATGGAGGGACACTTTAGAGGAGGAGGAGTTGTTTAGGGCTGCACATGAAAAATGGCTGTCATCTGGCCCACACTATCATTTTCATACCGTTTGTCGTTTATTTATCAGCCAGAACAAACAGCAAACAGAGACGAGTCTGCCGCTGGACTTCTTCAGCTAACCCAACATCCTTCTTCAAGCTGCATTTCACTGATTTCCTCTCAAAGTCTGAAGCATTTTCTGGAACTTCAACACCTACCATTGTCCACCAGGACATTTTCTTATTCTACAGACTGTATTTTTATTTGCTTTACACCAATAGAACCCTGATATCCCAGGTTTTATGAATATGTATTGATTTATATCTTAACCCTCCTGTTGTCTTCATTTACAGGCACCAAAAAACACTGTCCTTGTCTGAAATTGTTTTTAAAAATCAGCAAAAAAATTCCCCAAATTTCAGAAAATTTGCAAAACCTTCAGGAAGAAAATTCCAATAATTCCTTAAAAGTTTCCCTTAAAAGTTTTATTTTTTAAAAAAATCCCCCAAATTTTCAGCCGTAAAATCCCGGTAAAACATTTTCTACATTCACAAAATGAATAAAAGAAAAGAAAAAGAAAAAGAAATTTATTGATATTGTTGATTTTACAATTAAAAAAATGGCTTCATTTTGTATTTTACAGTAAAAAAATAAAATTTTAACCTTTAAAAGCTTAAACATTTTTATTTTTTCTCATCTTTACTATATTCAATGTGCTTTCATGAATGGTGCATTAGTGTCGAGGTTTTGGATGCTTTTGTGCATTAATGCTGATTTTTTTACACTTCAATCTGTTATTTTTATGCATTGGTGCATTAAGATCTGTGTTTTTGAAGCCTTGGTGCAGTAAAATCCAAGTTATTGACACTTTTATGCTTTAATATTTAGGTTGTTCATGCTTTGGATCATAAAGATCCATTTATTTGGCACTTTTATACATTTATATCAAGGTTTTTGATGATTTTATGTGTCATTATTCACGTTTATACCTCTTTTGTGCAAAAATATCCACATTTTTGACACTTCCGTGCATTAAAATCCAGCTTGTTGATATTTTTGTACATTAATATTTAGGTTTCATACACTTGATATCCAGGTTATTTCCATGTTTTTTTAGTTCTTTGCTTTGATCCAGGTGTTTGGCAGGTTGGTGCATTAGTATTGAGGTTTTGGATGTTTTTGTGTATTAATGCTGTGTATTAATGACTATTTACACTTATTCCTGTTATTTTTTGCGTCGATGCAAAAAGATCCATTTATTTGCCACTTTTGTGCATTAATATTAAGATTTTTTGATAATTTTATGTATTATTATTAAGGTTTTACCTCTTTTGTGCACTAATACTCACATTTTTTTACCCTTTATGCATTAAAATCCAGCTTATTATCTTATCTTATCTTATTTACATGAATAAATTGTCCTTGGGTTTATTGCACATGACAAGTAAAGTAAAAGTAAAAGTACTATTATCAGATTATACTTAAAGTACCACAAGTCAAAGTATTTATTCTGCAGAACGTCTCATTTCTGAGTCATATTTGTTATTAAATTAACTTTATTGATGAATTAACGTATTTATCACATTAATGCTGCATCTGGAGCTCATTTTAAATGAATTCATTAGTGCTGGGCAACATTAAAGCTTCATTTATTTATCCAGTTAGATTTTGGATTATTAACCTGAAGCTGTAAAACAAATGAAGACAAGTACAAAGTGTGGAGTGGTCTCCCCTGAATACCGAATGTTATGTTTAACAGCAGGATGGGACGGATCATCGGGGATGTTTAGGAATCTGTTCATAAAAACAGTCAAAATTCTCAACATTTTTCACCATTTTCTGACATTTTAGAGACCAAACATCTGATTGATTCGTCCAGTCAATCAGCTCTAATCAGGGATTTTGGTTTTGATTCCTGAGAAGAATATTTCTGCAGACTAGATTTAAAATGTTCCAAACAGCAGATATGTTGGTTTAATAATGTGTAGAGTTAACTCTGATGCCAGAATACTGATTTTATTATTAAAATATATTCCAACTGAATAATCAATATTAAATAATTGGCTGATTAATCTACTAATTGACAAATAATCCATTATCAGTTGCAGCTCAAGTTAACTTGGACTTTCAGGAACAGGACATTTAATAAACCACATTTTAAATTCCTCTAAATATAGAAGCTGGAGGTTGAATGATTAATCAATTAACTGATTAGTTGTCGGCGAATAAATTAATTGGAAACTGTTCATTAATCAACCCCAGACAGGTTTAACTCTCCTGTTGTTTTAATTTACAGGCACCAAAAAATGCTGTTTCCTTGTCTGAAAAAAATCCCAAAAATCAGCAAAAAAATTCCCCAAATTTCTGAAAATTTGCAAAACATTCAGGAAGAAAATTCCAATAATTCCTTAAAAGTTTTATTTAAAAAAATAAATAAAAATAAAATCCCCCAAATTTGGCAAGAAATTTCTTGTGAATATTTTCAAAAAATGAGTAAAAATCTTCCAAAAAAATCCTAAAAATATCTAAAGTGATTCCATACATATCAGTAAAACTTCTAATATTTTCTTTAAGAACATTCACATAAAAATCAACCAAAATCCAGTGAAATTTGCTGGATTTTGGTTGATTTTTATGTGAATGTTCTTAAGAAACATTTATTTTTTTCCACCAAAAAATGTAGAAAATGTGGACATCAGAAGTTTCACTGTGAAAATAATTTTTTTTCCACATTCAAACTTTAAAACGGGTCAATTTGACCCACTGGACGACACGAGGGTTAATAAATGATTAATTTTAAATAAAAACAGCTTAAATTCTCATGAATTTTTCACCATTTTCTGACATTTTAGAGACCAAACACCTGATTGATTCATCCAGTAAATAAGCTCTAATCAGGGTTTTTGGTTTTTATTGCTTCGAAGAATATTTCTGCATGATATTTATGAGGAAAAAAAAGAATCATCTGTATATAATGTTTTTTTTCTGCAATTTTTGCACTGTTTCTTTTTCTTATCTATTCCTGCCTTTTTTCATACTTTTTCTTTGGAGCTGCTGTAACGGTGAACTTTCCCCACTGTGGGATCAATAAAGTTCATCCTTATCCTTATTTCTGCAGACTAGATTTAAAATATTCCAGCCAGCAGATCTGTTGGTTTAATAATCTGATGCCAGAATACTGATTCTAGCGTGTCTGTCGGACCTCCAGCTGTAGTTATTATTCATAACAATGTGTATTTGGACGGCGTTTTCCTGCTGTCTCCGAGGCTGCCGGCAGAGCAGAGCGGCAGACGGAATTTATTTGTTCCGCAAACTTGGAGAGCATTACGCTGACGGACGACAAATCCGTCTTCATGTGTGTCTGCGGCCGGCGGGCGTGTTTGACCTTGACTCCAACAGACGGATTCATCATGTAGCGCCTCGGCAGGTAAACGCCGTGCACGTGTGAGCGCGAGCGTCGCCGCGAATAAACACAGAATGAAAGCGTGTCGTAAAGTTCAGCCGGGTGACTTGATGGTGTTTTAAAGAGCCTGTCGGTGTGTGTGTGTCGTTAAGTTCAGCGAGGTGGGTCGATGGCTTTTTAAAGAGCTTCCAGCCACAGGAGGAGGCGGTCTGCTACTGTGTGTGTGTTTCAGAGCAGGGTGCATGCTGGGAAGGTGGCAGGTTTAACTTCCAGGTCAGTCGGAGGTGGAAGACGCCATCAGTCATGAGACACACCAAGATTCACTGAGAGTCTGAGGTCAGAACCAGCTGCTGGTTGAAGGTTTCTGAATCAGATCTCAGACCACACAAAATATGGTTGAAACTACTACAGAATCTTTAAAAAAATCTAAGAAGATTCTACAGAAAATGTTGCCTAATTTGACAAAAAAAAGTCTGTGAGGCACGACATCTTCATCTACTGTCAGGTAAATCATTACACTGCCGTTCAAAAGCTTGGAGTCACCCAGAGATAGAAATAGGTATTCCATTAAAGATCAGGTTAAAATACAGCAACAATGCAGTAAAAATATCAAAAAATAGAGGAAGAAATAGAGGAAAAATACAGTAAAAATGTCAATAAAATATAGCAAAAAATAGAATGAAAATAGAGTAAAAATATAGTTAAAAATATAGTAAAATATAGCAAAAATACAGTACAAATACAATAAAAAATAGAGTAAAAATAGAGCAAAAATATAGCAAAAGGACCTGCTGTACTGAGGAGTTCAGGAGTGATGTTAACAGACGGAAGTCAGTATTATTTATCCAGACTAAGCAGCAGCACTGAGCCAAAGTTTCCAATAAAGAATAAGACTGACAAATTGACCAGCTTTAAATATTCACACTGACACCCAACAGTTTTATTAGTCATATAAATCTACCCAACAAGTTCAAATGTAAAGTCTAAGATCCATAAATTATTAGAAATAAACATTTAGCTCATTCAAATATGTTTAGGATATTGGTTAGAATCACAACATTGGTTTAATGCTTTCTGTAATGTTTTTGCTTGTTTCTGTTTTACAGAAAACGTTTCCTGATTTGATGAATACAAATCCACCTGATACCCGACATCTTCATCTATTATCATTGTATGAGGAGCTTCATTCATCATTTATCATTAGGAGACGTGTTTTTAGGCATATACATATACAGCTCTTCTAAGAATGTGTTATTTATCCAGATTAACTGTTCAGAACCTGACAACATGCTCCAGTAGCGCTGGTTTGGAACCAAAACGTTTCTGTCAGTCTGAGAACCAACAGAATTCCAACAGCTTCACAGTTTTCAATTTTCTCTCACCTAAACTCAGTTTTCATTCAACAAACAGAGAAAAAAACCAACAAACATCTTTAGGGAGAACCACAGAAATAAAACCCACAACCTTTGAGAACCACACGAACCTTTCAGAACCACAGGAACCTTTGAGAACAACAGGAACCTTTGAGAACAACAGGAACCTTTGAGAACCACAGGAACCTTTGAGAACAACAGGAACCTTTCAGAACCACATGAACCTTTGAGAACAACAGGAGCCTTTGAGAACAACAGGAACCTTTCAGAACCACAGGAACCTTTCAGAACCACAGGAACCTTTGAGAACAACAGGAACCTTTGAGAACAACAGGAACCTTTGAGAACCACAGGAACCTTTGAGAACAACAGGAGCCTTTGAGAACCACACGAACCTTTCAGAACCACAGGAACCTTTCAGAACCACAGGAACCTTTCAGAACCACAGGAGCCTTTGAGAACAACAGGAACCTTTCAGAACCACAGGAACCTTTCAGAACCACAGGAACCTTTCAGAACCACAGGAACCTTTGAGAACGACAGGAACCTTTCAGAACCACAGGAACCTTTGAGAACAACAGGAGCCTTTGAGAACAACAGGAACCTTTCAGAACCACAGGAACCTTTCAGAACCACAGGAACCTTTCAGAACCACAGGAACCTTTGAGAACAACAGGAACCTTTCAGAACCACAGGAACCTTTGAGAACAACAGGAGCCTTTGAGAACAACAGGAACCTTTCAGAACCACAGGAACCTTTCAGAACCACAGGAACCTTTCAGAACCACAGGAACCTTTGAGAACAACAGGAACCTTTCAGAACCACAGGAACCTTTGAGAACCACAGGAACCTTTGAGAACGACAGGAACCTTTCAGAACCACAGGAACCTTTGAGAACAACAGGAGCCTTTGAGAACAACAGGAACCTTTCAGAACCACAGGAACCTTTCAGAACCACAGGAACCTTTCAGAACCACAGGAACCTTTCAGAACCACATGAACCTTTGAGAACCACAGGAGCCTTTCAGAACCACAGGAACCTTTCAGAACCACAGGAACCTTTCAGAACCACAGGAACCTTTCAGAACCACATGAACCTTTGAGAACCACAGGAACCTTTCAGAACAACAGGAATCTTTCAGAAGAGCTGAACAGTTGCACAAACACCGAAGCATCCTGAAACTTTAGTTCCTTTAACCCTCGTGTCGTCCTGCAGGTCAAATTGACCCGTTTTAAAGTTTGAAAATCAGGAAAAAAAACATATTTTCACAGTGAAACTTCTGATGTCCACATTTTCAACATTTTTGGGAAATTTTTGAACATTTTTTGGTGGAAAAAAAGAAACGTTAATAATGTTTCTGAAGAACATTCACGTAAAAATCTAGCAAAATTCAGCGAATCTCAGTGGATTTTGGTTGATTTTTATGTGAATGTTCTTAAAGAAAATATTAGAAGTTTTACTGATATATATGGAATCACTTTAGATATTTTTAGGATTTTTTTTGAAGATTTTTACTCATTTTTTGAAAATATTTACAATAATTTTCTTGCCAAATTTGGGGGATTTTTTTTTTTTTAAAAAATAAAACTTTTAAGAGAAACTTTTAAGGAATTATTGGAATTTTTTCCTGAAGGTTTTGCAAATTTTCAGAAATTTGGGGATTTTTTTTTGCTGAAATTTAGGATTTTTTCGAACAAGGAAACAATGTTTTATGATGCCTGTAAATGAGGACAACAGGAGGGTTAAACCAGAGCAGCTTCGTTCCAACCAGACATAAACCCAAAGTCTGAACACCATCCCATCTCCACATACATGATGGTGAGATGAAACCACGGCTTCCATCAGTCCACTTTATTTCCCACCAGAACCTCTGAGAAGCTCCGTCATCCTGGAACATTCCATCGTCCTGAAGCTCCTCGGAGACTAAATGCCGTTTATTTCACGTTGAACAGAAATCAATTTGTGCTGCCTGTGTGTCTGAGAACAAACCGGGTAAACCTGCCGTTGTTTCCACATATCTGTTTACAGAATCAGCCGAGGCGTCCACCGAGGCCGGCTCAGAGCAGGAATATTTCAGATTCAGAAAGTAAAATCCTGCAGCGGCGTCTCCAATGAGATAAAGAGAAACAGCAGCAATATGAAGACGGAGATGAAGGCGGAGATAAGAGCCGGCCGACGGGGAAATCTGAAGGTTTCAGGTCCTGACTGCTGATAAACATCACACACATGTAGACACGCAACTCCACAGCCTGATGCTAATCTACTGGACACACACAGACTAAACACGCTAAGGTCCAGAACACAGAACACGCATGAAGTAAAGACTCAACACGTTTAGGTCCAGAACACACATGAAGTAAAGACTCAACACGTTTAGGTCCAGAACACACATGAAGTAAAGACTCAACACGTTTAGATCCAGAACACACATGAAGTAAAGACTCAACACGTTTAGATCCAGAACACGCATGAAGTAAAGACTCAACACGTTTAGATCCAGAACACACATGAAGTAAAGACTCAACACGTTTAGGTCCAGAACACACATGAAGTAAAGACTCAACACGTTTAGATCCAGAACACACATGAAGTAAAGACTCAACACGTTTAGATCCAGAACACACATGAAGTAAAGACTCAACACGTTTAGATCCAGAACACACATGAAGTAAAGACTCAACACGTTTAGGTCCAGAACACACATGAAGTAAAGACTCAACACGTTTAGGTCCAGAACACACATGAAGTAAAGACTCAACACGTTTAGATCCAGAACACACATGAAGTAAAGACTCAACACGTTTAGATCCAGAACACGCATGAAGTAAAGACTCAACACGTTTAGATCCAGAACACACATGAAGTAAAGACTCAACACGTTTAGGTCCAGAACACACATGAAGTAAAGACTCAACACGTTTAGGTCCAGAACACACATGAAGTAAAGACTCAACACGTTTAGGTCCAGAACACGGAACACACATGAAGTAAAGACTCAACACGTTTAGATCCAGAACAAACATGAAGTAAAGACTCAACACGTTTAGATCCAGAACACGCATGAAGTAAAGACTCAACACGTTTAGGTCCAGAACACACATGAAGTAAAGACTCAACACGTTTAGATCCAGAATACGCATGAAGTAAAGACTCAACACGTTTAGATCCAGAACACACATGAAGTAAAGACTCAACACGTTTAGGTCCAGAACACACATGAAGTAAAGACTCAACACGTTTAGATCCAGAACACACATGAAGTAAAGACTCAACACGTTTAGGTCCAGAACACACATGAAGTAAAGACTCAACACGTTTAGGTCCAGAACACACATGAAGTAAAGACTCAACACGTTTAGATCCAGAACACACATGAAGTAAAGACTCAACACGTTTAGATCCAGAACACACATGAAGTAAAGACTCAACACGTTTAGGTCCAGAACACACATGAAGTAAAGACTCAACACGTTTAGATCCAGAACACACATGAAGTAAAGACTCAACACGTTTAGATCCAGAACACACATGAAGTAAAGACTCAACACGTTTAGATCCAGAACACACATGAAGTAAAGACTCAACATGTTTAGGTCTGAACACGGAACACAATCTAATATTTAAATAAAACATGGTGAAGAGACTGGAAGAACTAAGATCTGATTCACAGAACAGAAATGAAAGATCTGAGGTTTAAGAAGAACTGAAGACAGAAAAACTGTCCGGATGAAACAACATCAATCTGATGGCAAAACTAAACTCTGGAAACGTGTAAAATAAAACACTAATGTATTTATCATCCATAGAGCCTGTAAAAGATGTGTTCTTAGGCTGTAGATTTCAGCTTACTGTCATTTTACAGCATTCACCTGTTTTACTACAGAAAATAACCAGCAGAAAGACAGAAAAAAGGATTAATTTACAACCAAACCGTCCATGTTCATATCAAACATCTGCATTTCTACAAACAGTGAAGGAATCAGTCTGAAGATCAGTCAGTGAAACCTGAAAGGAAGTTCAGACATCTCTATAGAGGACATGAAGACAAAAGTCAGGGATGGATGGAGAATAAAAACAGAAGAAAAAGGACAAGGAAGGAGGAGAAGAAGAAAAAGGAGAAGAAGAAAAAGAAAAAAGAGAAACAAGGAGAAGAAAAAGAGGAAAAGGAACGGAGCTCCTTCTCCTTCTTCTTGTGTTTAATCTCAGCGTTCCTCCGTCCTCTGTTCTTGTTCCTCTCATCTTTCAATTCAGCCAATCAGGTGACCCGAAGCCGAGGTTCCACCCTGTCAACCCCACACACACACACATACACACACACACACACACACACACACACACACACACACACACACACACACACACACACACACACACACACACACACACACACACCACACACACACACACACACACACACACACACACACACACACACACACACACACACACACACACACACACACACACACACACACACACTCAGACAAAAGGCCCTTCAGGAGGAGGGTAATTGCTTCCATGGCGATGGGAAAGGAAGGCAGAGAACAAGTGTCACTTTGGATTAAGCCCCGCCTGCTGACATCGCCATGGCGATGACACCCCTGCTCACTGTGTGTGTGTGTGTGTGTGTGTGTGTGTGTGTGTGTGTGTGTGTGTGTGTGTGTGTGTGTGTGTGTGTGTGTGTGTGTGTGTGTGTGTGTGTGTGTGTGTGTGAGATCACTGATCAGAGGACTGATGCCAAAACCAATTTACCTACTGAGAGAACAGAGAAGGAGAGAACCTGGAGATGAAGTACAGGAAGTACAGGAACAGGAAGACAGAATAAAAGAGAATAAAACAGTATAAAAGAGAATAAAAAGAGAATAAAAGAGAAAAAAACAGAATAAAAGAGAAAAAACTGAATAAAAGACAATAAAACAGAATAAAACAGAATAACAGAGAATAAAAGAGATAAATTAGTAGGAAAACTAAGAAACAACAATCAGACAACATGAAGAGGTAGAAGGAAGTGAAACATTCCCACACTGATCATAACGAGGTGAAATAAACCCAAGAAACGACGGATTAGAACCTGCTGACGTGGAATCACATGTTTAGTGTGTTTGTTGTGTGTTTAGATGTGTGTTTAGTGTGTCTGTAGTGTGCTTGCTGTGTTTAGATGTGTGTTTAGTGTGTCTGTAGTGTGTCGTGTTTGTTGTGTTGTGTGTTTAGATGTGTGTTTAGATGTGTGTTTAGTGTGTCTGTAGTGTGCTTGTTGTGTTTAGATGTGTGTTTAGTGTGTCTGTAGTGTGCTTGCTGTGTTTAGATGTGTGTTTAGTGTGTCTGTAGTGTGTCTGTAGTGTGCTTGTTGTGTTGTGTGTTTAGTGTGTCTGTAGTGTGCTTGCTGTGTTTAGATGTGTGTTTAGTGTGTCTGTAGTGTGTCTGTAGTGTGCTTGCTGTGTTTAGATGTGTGTTTAGTGTGTCTGTACTGTGTCTGTAGTGTGCTTGTTGTGTTGTGTGTTTAGTGTGTCTGTAGTGTGCTTGCTGTGTTTAGATGTGTGTTTAGTGTGTCTGTAGTGTGTCTGTAGTGTGCTTGCTGTGTTTAGATGTGTGTTTAGTGTGTCTGTAGTGTGCTTGCTGTGTTTAGATGTGTGTTTAGTGTGTCTGTAGTGTGCTTGCTGTGTTTAGTGTGTCTGTAGTGTGTCTGTAGTGTGCTTGCTGTGTTTAGATGTGTGTTTAGTGTGTCTGTAGTGTGTCGTGTTTGTTGTGTTGTGTGTTTAGATGTGTGTTTAGTGTGTCTGTAGTGTGTCGTGTTTGTTGTGTTGTGTGTTTAGATGTGTGTTTAGTGTGTCTGTAGTGTGCTTGCTGTGTTTAGATGTGTGTTTAGTGTGTCTGTAGTGTGTCGTGTTTGTTGTGTTGTGTGTTTAGTGTGTCTGTAGTGTGCTTGCTGTGTTTAGATGTGTGTTTAGTGTGTCTGTAGTGTGTCTGTAGTGTGCTTGTTGTGTTTAGATGTGTGTTTAGTGTGTCTGTAGTGTGCTTGCTGTGTTTAGATGTGTGTTTAGTGTGTCTGTAGTGTGTCTGTAGTGTGCTTGTTGTGTTTAGATGTGTGTTTAGTGTGTCTGTAGTGTGTCTGTAGTGTGTTTGTTGTGTTTAGATGTGTTGTTGTGTGTTTCCATGTGTTGTGATCTGTCCTTTGATTGAATCTGAAGAAGTGATCATGTTCCCTGATTCATTTTAGCAGAAAGTAAATACATTCACCTGTTACAACTTTTCAAACCACAGACCAGGTTTTGAAGAAACAGGAGGAGGAATCTGTGAATCCAGAAACTATCTGGGAATGTTGAACTTTCTGATGGTTCTTGAAGTAAACTAGCAGCCCTTCAGACGATGTGCCGGGCTGCATTATTAAAATGAACTACATTTAAACTGGATGCTGCGGGGCTCAAAGACGACACTTCAAAAGATTAAAAATGAGCCCAGAGACAAACCTTCCCAACGAGACTCTAAATGAGCAGAAATGGATTAAAACTGACCGACAGAGACGCAGAATGAACCGGAACACAAAGAAAACCAGCAGAAACACAACATGACGCTAAACTACTATCAAGAGCCATGAAACTGAGACAAAAACCCACAAAACCAGCAGAAAGACACAAACTGAGCTCATAGACACACAATCAGTGGACTTCAAACTGACTGAGTTCAAAGTGAGTTTAACTTCACTAGCAGCAGTTTGTGAATCACAGATCTGGCAGCTCTTTAAGGTGGATTTATCCAGACTAATGGAAAACTGACTAAATACAACAATATATAATAATTATATAAATCTATATCAGGTGTCACTTAGTAGCTCAGACTTTAAAACATCTTCTGTAAATTCAGAGGAAGAAGAAAATGACAAATATGGACTTTAACAAGCAGAATGAAGATATAAGATTTAAAATATATTAAAAATTTTAACTGGCATATTTACATAGCTGTCTTTTAAAAAAAAATTAAATTTATAACTATACATATGTACAATTATTTTATATTATAAATATATGACATAAAATGATTATATATTATTAGTAGTACTATATATTATTATAAAAATATTTAGAACATATGAACTATATTATAAATATATTATTTATACAATTTACATATGTTGTCTTTTTGAAAAATAACATTGACTACAATTAGATATTCTTTATTTATAATTATATATAATATGTACAATTATTTTATATAATATAAAATAATTAAACATTTATTATTAGTAGTACTATTTATTATTAGAAACATATTTATAACATATAAACTATGTGAACAATATTTTTTTTTATTCCAACATCACATTTGTTGTACATATATATATTCACATATTTTTATTTATAGGAGACTATATATTGATATTTTTCTTCTAATTTTCTTTGTTATTTTGCCTTTCGGTCACATTTCTTTGTCTTATTTCGTCTCATTTTATTTCATTTTCACCAACAAGCTTCATTAATTCGTTTATCACCACATATTCCTGTTTAACGCGTTTTTTCTTCATTTTTTCTTTGTAAAGTTCACCTCTTCTCCACTATATTTCCATAATATCCTGCCTGTACAAACATATATTTAGGTTCATATTCTGCTAATTAAATTATTAACTATATTTACGCTGAATAATTACACGTCTCTAATTAAATCCCTATTTAGTCAAACACACACATATATATTTAAATTCCTGCCACCATTTGTTCTCTGAATATTTATTGCGTCTTTTAGCTTCCAGATATTCAGTCGTTTAATTTCACGTGGTGGTTATCTGCTCCGAGGAAACTTTCATTCATTAATGCGGCACAATTAAGGCCAGCTCATGTGACTAATATGATAATGAACATTATGGGGTAATAATGTGATTTTTATGGATATGAGCTGAGAGTATTAATTACTAAAGATGAATAGGAACACGGATTAATAACGTGATGGAACGTGTACGGATGCAGACAGCAAATTACTGCAGCATTAATAAAAACACAACAAATACCAGGAAAAGGTTCGTTAACGGAGCGTGATTAATGCTGGAGAATCAGTCAGAAGTCAGAGTTCAGCTTCTTCTGATCGACAACCTGGAGCTGCTCTTTAATGCTGATGGTTTCAGACACACAAACTTCCATTAAAATTCGAAATAGAAACTAGATTCTGTCAAATTAATGCAGAAAACTCCAGAAGAGTTCAGACCGCTGAGATCAAACATGAAGACTTCAGGACGACCTGCAGGAGTTTAAATGTACGAAAAGATTCTTAAATCCGTCAAACTGAGGAGCACAAACTTCTCTGATAATCTGAATCACAATATAAGTCAAATAAACTCAGATTTTAAGACGAGATTCATTCTCAGAAAACTAAAGTTGTAGTTCTTCAAAGAAAACCAATAATATCTGAGTATAAACATCAATGAGAATAAACTGAAATCAAACTGCAGCTTATTCTAGAGGATCAGAGTAGATAGAAACTAAACGGAGACTTTGAGGTGAAAACGCTGAAAACTGATTAGAGTGAAGAAAAACTGAAGCAGGAATGAGTCTGGATCAGAAAATAGACGGAGAGACGCAGGAAATCTGGGATTTCATGAATCAAACCAACAGATTCCTTCTTCAGTTAGTCTACATCTACTAGACTAGAACCTCAGTTAGTCCAGATGTACTAGACTAGAACTTCAGTTAGTCCAGATCTACTAGACTAGAACCTGTTAGTCTACATCTACTAGACTAGAACCTCAGTTAGTCCAGATGTACTAGACTAGAACCTCAGTTAGTCTACATCTACTAGACTAGAACCTCAGTTAGTCCAGATGTACTAGACTAGAACTTCAGTTAGTCTACATCTACTAGACTAGAACCTCAGTTAGTCCAGATCTACTAGACTAGAACCTGTTAGTCTACATCTACTAGACTAGAACCTCAGTTAGTCCAGATGTACTAGACTAGAACCTCAGTTAGTCTACATCTACTAGACTAGAACCTCAGTTAGTTCAGATCTATAGCAGGGACTAGAACCTCAGTTACTCCAGATCTACATCAGGGACTAGAACCCCAGTTAGTCCAGATCTACTAGACTAGAACCTCAGTTAGTCCAGATCTACAGCAGGGACTAGAACTTCATGTTAACAGGTAACCTGGAGGCAGCAGGAGGAGGACGGGGTGGATGTCAGGTTTTATGAACCCAAAGCTATATTTTATGAACACCTAAACTATAACTAAACTCTCCTGGTTCTAGTCCTGGTTCCAGTCCTGGTTCTGCTCCTGCTCCTGGTTCCAGCCCTGGTCCTGGTTCTAGTTCTGGTTCTAGTTCTGGTCCTGGTTCTAGGTCTGGTTCTAGTTCTGGTTCCAACCCTGGTCCTGGTTCTAGTTCTGGTTCTGGTTCCAGTCCTGGTTCTGCTCCTGCTCCTAGTTCCAGCGCTGGTCCTGGTTCTAGTTCTGGTTCTAGTTCTGGTCCTGGTTCTAGGTCTGGTTCTAGTTCTGGTTCCAACCCTGGTCCTGGTTCTACTTCTGGTCCTGGTTCCAGTCCTGGTTCTGCTCCTGCTCCTGGTTCTAGGTCTGGTTCTGGTTCTAGCCCTGGTCCAGGAAACCGGATCCTCTGAGCAGTATGGATGGACCAACGGGAGGACGGCTGATGGATGGGAAACGGGGTGGATGTCGGGTTAATAAAACACTAAACTGTTCCTGATCCTGGTCCTGGTCCTGGTCCAGGTAATCAGAGCGGGAGAACAGGATGGATGGACTAACAGAGATCACGGCTGATGGATGGAGGACGGCAGATCCCAGATGCTGAGGTTCAGAGGGGGGATGATGAAAGAGGGAAGCAAGAGGAGGAGGAGGAGGAGGAGGAGGAGGCAGCTGCTCAGGAAACTTTAATCACCTTCACCTCCTTCCTCCTCCTCATCATCCCTCCTTCCTCCTCATCATCATCCCTCCTTCCTCCTCATCATCATTCCTCCTTCCTCCTCCTCATCATTCCTCCTTCCTCCTCCTCATCATTCCTCCTTCCTCCTCCTCATCATCCCTCCTTCTTCCTCCTCATCATTCCTCCTTCCTCCTCCTCATCATCCCTCCTTCCTCCTCCTCATCATCCCTCCTTCTTCCTCCTCATCCCTCCTTCCTCCTCCTCATCATCCCTCCTTCTTCCTCCTCATCCCTCCTTCTTCCTCCTCATCATCCCTCCTTCTTCCTCCTCATCATCCCTCCTTCTTCCTCATCATCCCTCCTTGCTCCTCCTCCTCATCCTTCCTTCTTCCTCATCATCCCTCCTTCTTCCTCCTCATCATTCCTCCTTCCTCCTCCTCCTCATGCCTCCTTCTTCCTCATCATCCCTCCTTCTTCCTCATCATCCCTCCTTCTTCGTCCTCATCATCCCTCCTTCTTCCTCCTCATCATCCCTCCTTCCACCTCATCATCCCTCCTTCCTCCTCCTCATCATCCCTCCTTCCACCTCCTCCTGTCATCTCACTCCCTCATCCTCGTCTTTATTTCATTCCTCCTCCTTCTCTTCTTCTCCTCCTTTCTGTTTCTATTGTCTCCTTCATTTTCTCTCCTTTTCGTTCACTTTATCTCATTTTTTACTTTCTCCTCCTATTTTTCTTTTCACTTCTCCTCTCGCTTATTCATTTTGTTTCCTCCTCTTTATTCTTCCCTTCACTCCATTTTCTTAATTTATTCTTCTCTTTAATTTTTTCTCTCATCTTAATTTTCTCACCTGCACTGAAAAAAAAATTTCTGTACAAACAACAAAAAAACCCCAAACAAAACAAAAAACTACTCTTATAATCTGGCAGCAAGGTGCCAGAAGAAATGTTAAAAAGGGATACTGAAATGTTCAAAAACTGTAGAGATGGCAAAAATAAATGCTTTCTTAAATTACAGACAACAACTGTTCAAAACTGTAGAAATGGTGAAAATAAATATTAGTTTTGAATCATTTTCTTCAATCACAGTCTTAAAAAAAAGTATTAATTTATGTGTAAAATAGATCAAAACTGGGAGAAAAAAACTTTTTTAAAAAACTATTATTATTATTATCCGGCAGCAAAGTGCCAGAAAATCGTTAAAAATACGATGGGAAACTGAAATGTTTAAAAAGTGTAAAAATGGTAAAAATAAATATTAGTTTTGAATCATTTTCTTCAATTACAGACTAGAAAGAGTATGAATTTATGTTTAAGCCTAACAGTAAAAATAAAAAGTAAACAAAAATCTGTATTTTAATAACATTTCCATCTCCATCTCCATCCCTCCATCTCCTCTGTCCCTCAGTAACCTTCAGACGTCTCTTTCTCTCTTTCTTTTTTCCCTTTTCTGGCCGACAGCCAACAGACTGAATGATTCTTCCTCTGACAGCCTCCTCATCCTCCTCCTTCATCCTCCTCCTCCTCCTCCTCCTCTCCTCCTCCTCATCCTCCTCCTTCTTCTCTCCTAATTTCTCCTCCTTTTCTCTGACATCTCTCTCATTCCTCTCCTCCAGTTTCCTGTCTTCCTTCCTCGTCGTCTTTATTCTCTCCATCCTCTAACGTCGCTCTAATCTTCGTTCTGATTCCAGTTCTTCTAAATGTCCGTTCCAGAAATGATTCCTATCATGAATGAAAGGATCAGATGGAGGACGACAGCAGCTCAAGAACCAACCAGAAGATCAACCAGAGAACCAACCAGAAGATCAACCAGAGAACCAACCAGAAGATCAACCAGAGAACCAACCAGAAGATCAACCAGAGAACCAACCAGAAGATCAACCAGAGAACCAACCAGAAGATCAACCAGAGAACCAACCAGAAGATCAACCAGAGAACCAACCAGAAGATCTACCAGAGAACCAACCAGAAGATCAACCAGAGAACCAACCAGAAGATCAACCAGAGAACCAACCAGAAGATCAACTAGAGAACCAACCAGAAGATCTACCAGAGAACCAACCAGAAGATCAACCACAGAACCAACCAGAAGATCAACCAGAGAACCAACCAGAAGATCAACCAGAGAACCAACCAAAAGATCTACTAGAGAACCAACCAGAAGATCAACCAGAGAACCAACCAGAAGATCAACCAGAGAACCAACCAGAAGATCAACCAGAGAACCAACCAGAAGATCTACTAGAGAACCAACCAGAAGATCAACCAGAGAACCAACCAGAAGATCTACTAGAGAACCAACCAGAAGATCAACCAGAGAACCAACCAGAAGATCAACCACAGGACCAACCAGAAGATCAACCAGAATATTAGACCAACCTGCAGGGAGGTAAGTAAGTATAATTGTATTTCATTTTAAGGTGTATTGTTGTTTTGTTTTGTTTTGTACATATTTTCCTAGTTTTGTTAAATTACAAATAAAAACTAGAAAAGTATAAAAAACATCCACATCAACTAGTTCCTCTCTTTACACTGTGACCATAAAATTACTGTTTCACTGGATTTAAATGAGCTAAAAATGATCATTATTTTACAGTTAATGACATTTTTTAAACTTTAATTAATTACATACTCTTATGTTTGTCTTTTAGCACCTCGCAGCCAAATTTACACTTTATTTTACACCTTTGAACTAATCTGGTTTCTCAGAGCCGTGATCAGAGACACGATGTTTGCATGAAGACATATAACATTTAAAAATTCAGTTCTAACCAGAACACAGACGTCACTCTGGATCTCAACACGTTCAGCAAATAATAATCAGAATAAATAAACTAAAACTCAGTGAATCTCCAGGATTTTCAAAGAAAATCAAAACTTTCCAAATAAATTTTAAACATTTGATCGGTTTATTCTGAAGTCCTGAAACCAAGTTTGTCCTTAAAAACCTTAAAAACATGAAAATAAGTTAAAAATTAATAAATATATTAAATATGTTTACTTTTCTAACTGAAAACTGAAGCTGCAGAAACAGAGTCCAGAGTTACAGACTTTAGCTCTGCAATGAAACACACACACAGACACTCCAACACACACACACACACACACACACACACACACACACACACACACACACACACACACACTCCAACACACACACACACACACACACACACACACACACACACACACACACACACACACACACAGACACTCCAACACACACACACACACACACACACACACACACACACACACACACTCCAACACACACACACACACACACACACACACACACTCCAACACACACACACACACACACACACACACACACACACACACTCCAACACACACACACACACACACACACACACACACACACACACACACACACACACACACACACACACACACACACACACACACACACACACACACACACACACACTCCAACACACACACACACACACACACACACACACACACACACACACACACACAACCAGCTGGACGCCACAACAGCAGCAACTCTGGCTGTGATTGATCAAAGCAGGTTACAGACACCTGCTGAAATACACAACAACACACACACACACACACACACACACACAATAACACACTCTCTCCCTCCATCTATTATAGATGAACTCTTCTTTCTGTCTTTTCTTTATTCTTCTGATTTATTGTAGAATTGAGGAAATAAAAACCAGACAGAAAAGTAGAAATCCTCCGTTACAGGAAAACCTCTTCACAAATAATAATAACAATAATAAGAACAACAACAGCAACAACAATAATCATAATAAAAAAAAACTAGAGGAAATGTACAAATAAATCAAACGTTTTAATGAAAAATATCTTTAAATTTATCCAAAAAGTAGAAAATTATATCCATCAAAATTATTTAGACACAACAATTTTACAAATAATCATAAAACAAAACGTAGCAAAAAATGTCAGAAAATATTTAAATATACTGGTAATATTTTGAAAATATTAAATTAATTCTTTAAAAATATTGAAACAATATAAATCTACAGTAAAAGATGAGGAACAGATATTTTAAAATAATCCATGAAAAAACATAAAAACCGGATCCAAAATGATTAAATTATAACCTGTCAAAAATATTTTAGAAAACATAAAAAATGACAATAAAATAATTCAGATTATTAATTCATCTGTTGATCAGAACGAAGTCACAACGACTCAGATTCAACCAGGAAACACCTGGATGGGTTTACCTGGGGGTGTTACTGTCTGTGTGTGTTACAGGTGTGTGTGTGTGTGTGTGTGTGCCAGGTGTGTTTCTCTGCCAGACTCCTGTTAGTCCACAGCTACTGAATGTGAATAATTGATGTTGGATGTCAGTCTCTCCTCCTCCCCCCTCCCCTCCTGTTGTTGTTGTTGTTGTCGTCAATAATCATCACAAACAAAAACACCAGAACTGAGAAACACAAAGACACACAAACAGCAAACACTCCTAGACAGGATCAGGATCAGAATCAGGTTCAGAGTTCAGAAGGAGAACCATCAGAGAGGAACCAGAGAAAAGAGTCAGGACCTGGACCTGGACCTGGACCAGAACT
>CM049584.1:32644710-32684710 GCA_027123335.1 Amphiprion clarkii | reverse complement strand
ACACACACAAATACACAGATCACAAATACACACACACACTGAACACACTCACGATAACACACACAGACCACCAACTGGAGCTTAGAGCACACACACACACACTCATAATAATACATACATTAACACAATACACACTCATAGTAGATAAACACACTTATATTAACACACACAGGAGAATATGATGAAAATGATATTAATCATTATTATTATTATTATTATTATTATTATTATTATTATTATTATTATTATTATAGTGAAAGTCCGCTGCTCTCTGGCTCTGAATCCAGACGGACCAATCGTGGATCACAGGATTTTGGATGATAATCCCTAAAATATAAATATAAATCTATATTACCAGTGCTGGGCAGCCATTAACATTTTAACAGTGATTAATTGCACAACATCATGCGATTAATCAGATTAAAAGCTGAATGAGGTTAATCTCAAATATCTCAAAAATGTCAAATATCTCGAACACAAATACACACAAATATCTCTCAAACGTCTCCTACAACTCAAACATCTCCAACATCTCATAATCCATCCATCCATCCATCATCATCATCCATCCATCATCATCCATCCAACCAACCAATCAGAAGCTCCATCCATCCATCCGTCATCATCCATCCATCGCATCATCCATCCATCCGTCCATCCATCCATCATCCCACTCGGTCACCATGGCTACCAGCTACTGCTATGACTACAACGTTACCATGGCGATGAGGTGTGCTGCTGGCCGGCCAGGTGAAGCGTCTTGGGCCGAGCGGCGGAGCAGCTGCCTGCATTAGCTGGCCGCTCCCAGTAGGGGTCACTGTGGAACACACAAACACAACACGTGGAGAAGGTCTTTAACCAGAGATCAGGAGGAGGAGGACAAGGAGGAGGAAGAGGAGCAGCAGGAGGAGGAGAACAATAAGAGGTAAGAAGAGGAAGAGATGAAGGAGATCAGAGGTGAAAGCCAAACTAATGAGAACTTCATGGAGAACATTTAGCAGCAGAACATGTTTCAGTGAATAAAACAAGGAGAAGCTTCATGAGGAGAACAGCTGGAGGTTTCTGACTCAGTGGAAAATAAGGAACAGAAGAACTGAGATCTGGAAACAAACCGATGGAGTCTGTTTAAATAAAAACTAAAAACCAGATCCTGGTTCAACACTCGACTGCTGGCTGATAAATGGAATCATTTTAGTATTTTTTTTAGAAGATAAGATTCTTTTTAAACCTTCTGGCTGGTTTTAGGATTCACACTTTGCTTCATTTATGACTGAGAATCTTTATTTTAGATGAATTCTTAATATACAAAACTATATAAAACTTTAGTATTAATGCACAAAGCTGTAAAAAAAACATGCATATTGCTGCACCAAAGTGTTTAAAACATACACTATATTGCCAAAAGTATTTGCTCACCTGCCTTGACTGGCATATGAACGTCAGTGACATCCCATTCCTAATCCATAGGGTTCAATATGACGTCGGTCCACCCTTTGCAGCTAGAACAGCTTCAACTCTTCTGGGAAGGCTGTCCACAAGGTTTAGGAGTGTGTTTATGGGAATTTTTGACCATTCTTCCAGAAGCACATTTGTGAGGTCACACACTGATGTTGGACCAGAAGGTCTGGCTCTCAGTCTCTGCTCTAATTCATCCCAAAGGTGTTCTATGGGGTTGAGGTCAGGACTCTGTGCAGGCCAGTCAAGTTCATCCACACCAGACTCTGTCATCCATGTCTTTATGGACCTTGCTTTGTACTCTGGTGCACAGTCATGTTGGAAGAGGAAGGACCAGCTCCAAACTGTTCCCACAAAGTTGGGAGCATGGAATTGTCCAAAATGTCTTGGTATGCTGAAGCATTCAGAGTTCCTTTCACTGGAACTAAGGGTCCAAGCCCAGCTCCTGAAAAACAAGCCCACACCATAATCCCCCCTCCACCAAACTTTACACTTGGCACAATGCAGTCCAACAAGTATGGTTCTCCTGGCAACCACCAAACCCAGACTGGTCCATCAGATTGCCAGATGGAGAAGCGTGATTGGTCACTCCAGAGAAGGCGTCTCCACTGCTCTAGAGTCCAGTGGTGGCTGCTTTACACCACTGCATCCCACGCTTTGCATTGCACTTGGTGATGTATGGCTTGGATGCAGCTGCTGGGCCATGGAAACCCATTCCATGAAGCTCTCTGCTGAAGCACTGTTCTAGAGCTAATCTGAAGGCCACATGAAGTTTGAAGGTCTGTAGTGATTGACTCTGCAGAAAGTTGTCCACCTCTTGGCACTATGCTCCTCAGCATCCACTGACCCCGCTCCATCAGTTTACGTGTCCTACCACTTGGTGGCTGAGTTGCTGTCGTTCCCACACACTTCCACTTTCTGATAATACAGCTGACAGTTGACTGTGGAATATTTAGGAGCCAGGAAATGTCACGACTGGATTTGTTGCACAGGTGGCATCCTATCACAGTTCCACGCTGGAATTCACTGAGCTCCTGAGAGCGAGCCATTCTTTCACAAATGTTTGTAAAAGCAGTCTGCAGCCTAGGTGCTGGATTTGATACACCTGTGGCCATGGAAGTGATTGGAACACCTGATTCTGATTATTTGGATGGCTGAGCGAATACTTTTGGCAATATAGTGTCGATCTTAACGCACCAAAATGTAGATAACCTGAATGTTAGTGCACAAAAGCATCACTAACCTGGATTTTAATGCACAGTGGTGCCAAAAATCTGGATCTTATTGCACCAAAATAGAAATAATCTCAATATCAATGGATAAAAGCACCAAAAACCTGGATGTTAGTGCACCAAAGTGGACATAAAGTGGATATTAAGACACAAAGATGCCAAAAACTTGGATAAGAATGGCTCAAAATCAGCATAAACTGCATGTTATTGCACTAAATTGTCAAAAACCTTGTGGTTAATGCGCATAAGTCTCAAAAACACGGATATTAAGGCACCAAATCGGAAATAACCTCGATATTCAGGTACAAAACTGTCCAAAACCGAGACATTAATGCACAAAAACATCAAAAACCTGAATGATGATGCATTGAAGTCTCAAAAACTTGGATATTAATGCACTAAAATATAAAAACACAAGACACTAAAGCACTAGAGTGTGTAAAACCTGCATATTAATACAACAAAGTATCAACAACCTAAGGGGTCAAAAAAGTAAATATGAACACACAAATAGTCACAAACCTCGATATTAATACACAGAAGTGTCAAATACCTGGATATTAATGCACCAGTGTACATAAAGTGGATATTAAGACGCAAAGATGTCAAAAACCTGGATAAGAATGCATCAAAAAGTGTAAATAAACTGAATCTTACTGTTCCAAATGATCAAAAACTTTGTTAACACGCAGAAGTATCAAAAACATGATTGTTATTGATGTTATTGATGCACCAAAATGTGTGAAACCTGAATATTCACACACAAACGGGTCAAAAACCTGGACGTTTTTGTACCAAATTGGATAAAATCTTGATATCAAAGTACAAAAGTGTCCAAAACCAAGATATTAATGCACAAAAACATCAAAAGCTCGATATGAAGGGTCATACAGAATTAAGTGGTTTTAATTATATTTTTTGGAAAATTTTCCAGTTAAATTTGTTTATTTGTCCTGATGTAACAGCACATGGAGGGTTTTTTGGAGCTGAAAACGTTCGTCTTTTTAAACCCTCCTGCAGCAGATGGAACCAGCTCCTTAACTCCTCCCCTCCTTGCTGAGGAGGAGGGTAAACCTGGTGAAATATTCGGGGTAAATAAAGCTCCACTTTTCTCTCTTTCTCTCTCTGAGAAGCTAAACGCTGCCGACTGGGACTCGACAGGCAGCCGAAGTGACACCGAGTCAAATCTGAAACACAAAGCAGCCCCAGAGTGACTGTCTGAGGCGGCGAATTATTAGAATTTTACACTCCCACCACAGACAGGCTGTCAAAACTCATGGCGGAATGGATTTTTCATAGCGAGGCGGCAGTGGAGGAGCAGCGAGGCGACGCCGCCGCAGCAGAACATTAGCTGCACCGCGGAGCTCCATAAAACCACTGACACCGTGGACCAGGAGTAGAGGAGAACGCAGCTCTGTGAGGCGAGGAACGCTATTGTTCCTGTCAGAGGAGCAGCAAGGGCAGAACAACTCTGAACCACAGCTCCACATCACAGCAGGAGAACGTAGAAGAACTCTGAAGCTCCACATCACAGCAGGAGAACGCAGAAGAACTCTGAAGCTCCACATCACAGCAGGAGAACGCAGAAGAACTCTGAAGCTCCACATCACAGCAGGAGAACGTAGAAGAACTCTGAAGCTCCACATTACAGCAGGAGAACGTAGAAGAACTCTGAAGCTCCACATCACAGCAGGAGAACATAGAAGAACTCTGAAGCTCCACATCACAGCAGGAGAACGCAGAAGAACTCTGAAGCTCCACATTACAGCAGGAGAACGTAGAACTCTGAAGCTCCACATTACAGCAGGAGAACATAGAAGAACTCTGAAGCTCCACATCACAGCAGGAGAACGTAGAAGAACTCTGAAGCTCCACATCACAGCAGGAGAACGTAGAAGAACTCTGAAGCTCCACATCACAGCAGGAGAACGCAGAAGAACTCTGAAGCTCCACATTACAGCAGGAGAACGTAGAACTCTGAAGCTCCACATTACAGCAGGAGAACATAGAAGAACTCTGAAGCTCCACATCACAGCAGGAGAACGTAGAAGAACTCTGAAGCTCCACATCACAGCAGGAGAACGCAGAAGAACTCTGAAGCTCCACATTACAGCAGGAGAACGTAGAAGAACTCTGAAGCTCCACATCACAGCAGGAGAACGCAGAAGAACTCTGAAGCTCCACATTACAGCAGGAGAACGTAGAAGAACTCTGAAGCTCCACATTACAGCAGGAGAACGCAGAAGAACTCTGAAGCTCCACATTACAGCAGGAGAACGTAGAAGAACTCTGAAGCTCCACATCACAGCAGGAGAACGCAGAAGAACTCTGAAGCTCCACATTACAGCAGGAGAACGTAGAAGAACTCTGAAGCTCCACATCACAGCAGGAGAACGCAGAAGAACTCTGAAGCTCCACATTACAGCAGGAGAACGTAGAAGAACTCTGAAGCTCCACATTACAGCAGGAGAACGCAGAAGAACTCTGAAGCTCCACATTACAGCAGGAGAACGTAGAAGAACTCTGAAGCTCCACATCACAGCAGGAGAACGTAGAAGAACTCTGAAGCTCCACATTACAGCAGGAGAACGTAGAAGAACTCTGAAGCTCCACATCACAGCAGAACGTTCCCTCAACCACAGCTCCATGTTAAAGCAGAACGTAGAAGAACGCTGAACCACAGCTTCACATTACAGCAGCAGCATGGAGGTCCACAGATTAAATATCTGATATCTACACACATGAAACAGATAACTGGAGGAGGAGAAGAAGAAGATGAGGGAGGAGAAAAAGGAGGAGGCGAAATAGAAGGAGAAGAAGAAGGAGGAGGAGAAGAAAAAAGAGAAGAAGAAGAAGAAAGAGGAGAAGAAGATGAAGGAGGAGAAGAAGATAAAGAAGAAGGAGGAGAAGAAGATGACTGGGAAACAGATCTCTGCTGCTGGAGGGAAACTGGACGAGATACCAGGAGGAGGTTCTTCATCTAGACGATTCTACAAATTAGAAGGTTAACGTCTGACTGTAGAACGGACGGGATCAGAGGAGGAGAACCCACTGCAGCATCAACATGGACACTGTTAGGACCACATACTGCTGATACCTAGAAAACCCTCAGAGGGAGCAGTTCTCTTTGTCTGAAAAAAATCCAAAAATTCAGCAAAAAATTCCCCAAATTTATAAAAATTTGCAAAACCTCCAGGGAAAAAAAATCCATAAAAGTTTCCCTTAAAAGTTGTTTTAAAAAAAAAAAATCTGCAAATTTGGCAAGAAATAAAAATTTTACATTTTTTTTTAAATATATAAAAATTCGAAATATGTTCAAAAATGAGTAAAAATCTTCCCATAAAATCCTAGAAATATCTAAAGTGGTTCCATATATATATCAGTAAAACTTGTAATATTTTCTCTAAGAACATTCACATAAAAATCGACCAAAATGCAGCGAAATTCACTGGATTTTGGTTGATTTTTATGTGAATGTTCTGAAGGAACATTTTTTTAACATCAAAAAATGTTCAAAAATTTCCCAAAAAATTTTGAAACTGTGGAAATTTTAACTGTGAATTTTCTTCCCCACATTTTCAAACTTTCAAACGGGTCAATTTGACCTGCAGGACGACACCAGGGTTAAACTTATTTTGAGTTTTCTTGTAAAATTCAACTCAAAACAAGATCATTTCCAGATTGTTTGACTTAACAAGATATTTCAGATGCATTGTCTTCAAACAAGTCCCTCCATCTGCTGAAATGTCTCTTCTTCAGTGAATTTATCTGAAATCAAGTGGGATGAGACGTTTTGACTAAAATAAGACAAATGGACTTGGTTGGAGTGAGAGTTTTTGCAGTGCACCTTCCCCTCTCTTTCTGTCCATTAGTTCCACATTGTTGTCTTCAGGTGTCTTGCTGTCGTTTTGGAAAGTGGACAAGTAGCTGCAGCGCGTGGAGCACACAAAACCCACTAAACACACGTTAAATACACACACACTGGCATTAATGTGACACACACCAGCAGAAATTCAATAACCTGAGTATAAACACAGTCACCAACAGACACACAAAGACGGACTGGTGGGTAAAACGCACACAAGCAAGTAAACAAACATGCACACACTCCATCAGTGCAAGTGGGGGTGGTAGAAGCGGCTATGGCTAATGGCTAATGGCTAATGGCTATTGCCGACAGCGAAGGGGAGATCTGGGCCATTTTTCAAGGCCGACCAGGGGCGTACCTACCATTAGGCAAACATAGGCAATTGCCTAGGGCCCCGAGATTTCCAGGGGCCCCCAAACGCCTCATAAAATCTGAATAATAAACGCTTCTTGGATTTGAAACAAATACTTTTTTCTTGTCTTAATTTGTGCGCTTGAAAATACATTAAAATGGTTGGTCTATCACTGTCATGATCGTTCTCCCCCCTCATTTCTCACACAATGGACTATTCCACGTTACTGCGCATGTGCAGGTTTAATTCAGGAAGACGGCAGCAAAACAAACTTGTTGGCGCGGTTTTGAGAGGTGAGCGGTGAGCAAGATGAAGCGGAGTTATCCCAGTGGAGCAGAGAAGAGGAGAAGGCGAGAGGAAAACCAACAGTTTTTATCAAAACTACCAAAGGTATCAACCTTTTTCACGGTGGTGCCAAATACAGGAGGACGACAGACAGAGCCAGATGCTGCTGTCAGTAGCAGCTCAGCTGTCAGTGTCAGCCCAGGAGGAGAGAAAGTGGAAAGGGACGCAAGGGATGCTCTTCACCAAGTTGTGAGTACTACATCAGTCGTGATGGTAAACTAAAACTATATTGAATGTTGATCAATGCTCAGGGTTTCCTCTACATTCATTCAGCAGCAGCGGCCCGAGGAAAATATTAGGAACGGTACGTATAGTTAGTAATACAGGCGCTGCTCCTGCTGGGAAAAATCCTAGAGGAAACACTGATGCTCTTATCAGTTACAGTTAAAGTATTGGGATGAAACAGGGAGAGAAAATCATCAGAGAAAAAGGGAGAGGAAAAAAGAGGGAGAGAAGAAACATCACAAAGAAAAAAGGGGGACAAAACCATCAAAGAGAATAAGGGAGAAATAGAAATAAAGGAAAGAAAAAACCATCACAAAGAAAAGGGAAGAGAGAGAAAGAAAGAGGGAGAAAAGAAAACACAAAAAAGAAAGAGGAAGAGAACATTACAAAGAAAAAAGAGAGAAAGAAATAGGGAGAGAAGAAAACGACAAAAAAAAGGAGAGAAGAAAACATCACAAAGACACGAGGGACTGAAAGAAAATAGAAAAGGGAGAAAGAAAGAAAGACAAAAGGTAAATTTGATTTAAAAAAAATTATACTGTTGAAATTTTTGTTCTCATAATTGACCTTGTTATATTTTGTGGTGTTTTCTTTTATAGTAACACAGCGTGCAGGGAACTCCAGGCTGAACCTGCTCCTGCTGCCACACTGAAGACATGTTGAGGTGAGAATAAAACTTTAGACAGTGCAGTACCAGAATGTCGAGGGCCCCAGTGACTGGGTTTGCCTTGGGCCCCCAAATGACTAGGTACGCCCCTGAGGCCGACTATATATTACAAATTGTCTACCAGGACCTTGTCTGCAGATACACACACACAGCTCAGTGCGACATGGCTACCTTCATGTACCCTGGGAAAGACCCACAACTTAGAATGGCGAATGAAAAGACAGCTGACCTGCTGGAAGATGTTCGCTGAGCTGAGGGACAAAGACGCTCTGCTGGCCAGGACTATGGAGGAGGACCATGAGGACTGTCTCTCTCTCTCTCTCTCTCTCTCTCTGCGGCCGGTCTTCCAGGACACGGCACCCTGGGATCCCTCCTGTCAGAGCCGTCTGGCCTCCACTCTCCCTCTCCATGACGCTGTCCAGCAGTTTTCTCCTCACCAGCGGCGTGTCAGCGGCTTCCTGCTCCAACGACCCGGCGGCTGCTGGACACCGACGCGGCGGTACAGTCCGCCGGTTGCAGTCCCGGACCACAGCTGTCATCCCGGGCCTCGACATCTGCTTCACGCTGGAGGCTGTGTGGAGTTTTCCGGTGTTTTCCTGGCGCCACCGTTGCTGTAACTTCTGGAGCTGCTACAGTCCATCCCATCCTCCGTATGCCGTGTGATAATTCATGTTGGAACAAACGACACGACCCGGCGACAGTCTGAGCTGATGAAACGGGATTTTATGGACCTCTTCAGACTTGTGGAAAGCTGTGGTAAGTCGGTGTTCATCAGCGGAAACATACCGACTCTGTCCCGCGGTGCCGAGCGCTTCTCCAGACTCCTCAGTTTGAGCACCTGGCTCCAGCACACCTGTACAGCTCACAACCTGAACTTTATTGACAATTTCAACCTCTTCTGGAACCGCCCTGGATTTTATCGACAGGACGGACTGCATCCGAGCCACTGGGCAGCTCGGTTTTAACAGCAAACATTACACCACGCGGTTCAATCAACACCTGCTGACTGACTGCCCACAGGCCACGCCCACTGACCACACACCTCACACACCTCCCCTCTGTCCACGGAGACACGGGACAACAACACCCACAACATCCCAACTGTAGTTTTTAACAGATCACACAGAACCCGGACTGTTTTTAGACCAAGAACATTGATTCCGTTAAAACGCCAGGAGGAGCATCAACATGGCCGTGCTGAATGTGCGCTCTCTTTTAGACAAAACTTTTATTACTAACCACCTGATTTTAGATAATAAATTGGATAGTCTTCTCCTGACAGAGACATGGCTTGGCACTGATGCACCTGCTGTTCTCACCGAAGCTTCCCCACCGAATTTTAACTTTTTATTCTCCACCAGACAGAGTAGAAGAGGAGGTGGAGCAGCCTCCATCACTAGAAACGCTCTCACCCCATCTGAAGTGTCTTTTAACAGTTACTCATCATTTGAGCATCATGCCTTTGTTCTTAGCAGCACCCAGATCCTCTGTTTAACAGTGTACAGACCACCCCATCACTCCAGCCTTTTTATCAGTGAATTTTCAGAACTTTTATCAATCATTCACACCAAATACAACAGAATTTTAATAACTGTGGATTTTAATCTACACGTCGATAACACCTCACATTCAATGTCCAGAGACTTTGGCCTGTCCACTGGACCTGGTTCTAACCCATGGTCTGTCCACTGGACCTGGTTCTAACCCATGGTCTGTCCACTGGACCTGGTTCTAACCCATGGTCTGGCCATTGGACCTGGTTCTAACCCATGGTCTGTCCACTGGACCTGGTTCTAACCCATGGTCTGTCCACTGGACCTGGTTCTAACCCATGGTCTGTCCACTGGACCTGGTTCTAACCCATGGTCTGGCCATTGGACCTGGTTCTAACCCATGGTCTGTCCACTGGACCTGGTTCTAACCCATGGTCTGTCCACTGGACCTGGTTCTAACCCATGGTCTGTCCACTGGACCTGGTTCTAACCCATGGTCTGTCCACTGGACCTGCTTCAGGATCCATTTTAGGGTTCTTTTATTAGTTTTTAAATGTCTTAACGGCCTTGTGCCTTCTTATTTATCTGATCTCCTTTTAACATATCGACCCTCGTGGATCCTGAGGTCCTCTGGCAGCGGCCTTTTATCCAAACCATAAGCCAGAACTAAAACCCACGGTGAGGCGGCATTTAGCCACTATGGCCTCCGCCTGTGGAACAGCCTGCTGGAGAACCTCAGGACTGCAGAGACGGTTGATATTTTTAAAAGAAGGTGAAAGACTCACCTTTTTAATCAGGCTTTTAATTAACCTTTTAAATCCTTTTTATGTTTTTATCATTCTCTATTTATTTTCTTATGTATTTTTACTCTTTTAACCTTTCACCTTTTTACTTCTCTTACAGGCCTTTTATTCTTATATTGTAAATGTTTAGTTCTTTAACTCCAGTGTTTCCTCCACACTGGGTCCTGTATCTGGTCTGCTGCTGGGGGTGCTGTCCATGGGTCCCTTCGGTCCGGCTGGTTAGGGGGCTCCCCACCTCGGTGTGGGGTCCCCCTGCCTGTCGGGATCGGGGGGTCTGGGTGCCGGCGCCCCCAGTGGTCATGGCCTGTAACTCCTCCCAGTGTGGACGACCCCAATGGAGGCGTTTTCCACAATCGTCAGTGTCAGCCATGTCTCCCTACTGTCAGTGGTGGGAGTGTGTGTCTGTGTATGTATGGGTGTGTGTGTGCTTCTGCAGTTGTGTGCATATATGTATATATGGACTGAGGGAGGGATGGGTTTTCTTGTTTTTAATGTTGTAAAGCACTGCGTTGCATTTTTTAACCTCATGAAAAGCGCTCTATAAATAAAGTTTGATTGATTGATTGATTGATTGATGTAACACACTCACTGTTAACTGACTGTAGCCTCTGATTGTTCTGCGAACGTTCAAACACTTCCAGGTCACACAAACACACATCTTGCCAGGTGTGTGTGTGTTATGAGCGTGTGTGTGTGTTATGAGCGTGTGTGTGTGTGTTATGAGTGTGTGTGTGTGTGTGTGTGTGTGTGTGTGTTATGAGCGTGTGTGTGTGTTATGAGTGTGTGTGTGTGTTATGAGTGTGTGTGTGTGTGTTATGAGCATGTGTGTGTGTTATGAGTGTGTGTGTGTGTTATGAGTGTGTGTGTTATGAGTGTGTGTGTGTGTGTGTGTGTTATGAGTGTGTGTTATGAGCGTGTGTGTGTGTGTTATGAGTGTGTGTGTGTGTGTTATGAGTGTGTGTGTGTGTGTGTTATGAGTGTGTGTGTGTGTTATGAGCGTGTGTGTGTGTGTGTTATGAGCGTGTGTGTGTGTGTGTTATGAGTGTGTGTGTTATGAGTGTGTGTGTGTGTGTGTGTGTGTTATGAGTGTGTGTGTGTGTTATGAGTGTGTGTGTGTGTTATGAGTGTGTGTGTGTTATGAGTGTGTGTGTGTGTTATGAGCGTGTGTGTGTGTGTGTTATGAGTGTGTGTGTGTGTGTGTTATGAGTGTGTGTGTGTGTGTGTGTTATGAGTGTGTGTGTTATGAGTGTGTGTGTGTGTTATGAGTGTGTGTGTTATGAGCGTGTGTGTGTGTTATGAGTGTGTGTGTGTGTTATGAGCGTGTGTGTGTGTTATGAGTGTGTGTGTTATGAGTGTGTGTGTGTGTTATGAGCGTGTGTGTGTGTGTGTTATGAGCGTGTGTGTGTGTGTGTTATGAGCGTGTGTGTGTGTGTGTTATGAGTGTGTGTGTGTGTTATGAGTGTGTGTGTGTGTTATGAGTGTGTGTGTGTGTTATGAGTGTGTGTGTGTGTGTGTGTGTGTTATGAGTGTGTGTGTGTGTTATGAGTGTGTGTGTTATGAGTGTGTGTGTTATGAGTGTGTGTGTTATGAGTGTGTGTGTGTGTTATGAGTGTGTGTGTGTGTTATGAGTGTGTGTGTGTGTTATGAGTGTGTGTGTGTGTGTGTGCAGCAGGTTTCCTCGTCCAGTCGATCCTCGGCGTTGAACTAAAGCCGACTACAAACTAAATCCTCCAGAAATGAACACCTCTGATCTTCTATCTCTGTGAGGACTGGGATCATCATCAGACGGACGTTTGAGGAACTAAAGACGCTTCAGGAAAATCAAGATGAAAGCACTGCAAAAACTCTAAATCTTACCAAGTCTATTTGTCTTGTTTTTAGTCCAAATGTCTCATCCCACATGATTTCAGATAAATTCACTTAACGAGACATTTCAGCAGATGGAGGGACTTGTTTAAAGACGACGCATTTTAACCTTCCTGTTGTCCTCATTTACAGGCACCAAAAAATATTGTTTCCTTTTCTGAAAAAAATCCAAAAATTCCGCAAAAAAATTCCCCAAATTTCTGAAAATTTGCAAAATCTTCAGGAAGAAAACTCCAATAATTCCTTAAAAGTTTCCCTTAAAAGTTTTATTTTTAAAAAAAATCCCCCAAATTTGGCAAGAAAATTCTCGTAAATATTTTCAAAAAATTTATCAAAATCTTCCAAAAAAATCCTAAAAATATCTAAAGTGATTCCATATATATCAGTAAAACTTCTAATATTTTCTTTGAGGACATTCACATAAAAATCAACCAAAATTAAGCGAAATTCGCTGGATTTTGGTTGATTTTTATGTGAATTTTCTTAAAGAAACATTATTTTAACATTTCTTTTTTCCACCAAAAAATGTTGAAAAATTTCCCAAAACATTTTGAAAATGTGGACATCAGAGGTTTCATTGTGAAAACATATATTTTTTTCCACATTTTCAAACTTTAAACGGGTCAGTTTGACCTGCAGGACGACACGAGGCTTAAATATCTTCTAAAGTCCAACAATCTGGAGATTATCCTGTTTTGAGTTGTATTTTACAAGAAAACTTAAAATGAGTTTAATTCATCTCAAATTATCAGGTTACATGAAAGCAAAAATCTATTTTTGAGTGAAAAACAGCTTCTTTTTTTTTTATAGCATATCTGGTTTATTTTCAGACACCTAAGCTTGACAATCCTGGTACAATAGAGCTTCAAATAAGTTTCCCAGCTAATTTTAAGATCTCTATATTCTAAATATCATATCTTATTTCAATAAATCTGACCAAGTCATTTTTCACTTGTTCCATTGGCAGATTTTTTCACTTATTTCAAGGTAAAAGTTCCTTGAAACCAGTTTTATTTTCTTGCTTTGAGAGGGGCATTTTTTTCCAGTGAGTGTTTTAGTGCATTTTTGAAATTTACAATTTTAGAGAAGACGGACTTTATAGAAAAATAATTACTGTCTTGGAAAGTTGCTGCATTTTGTAAAATTGCAGTAAAAGCATGAAGTGACTGATGAAGGGCTGCAGCTATCCACTAATTATCTGTCTCCGTCTCATTCCCACCTCCTTTATACCAACATGGTTTAATAAATAAAAGCTGCACACATCTATGCAGACGTTTTGGACATTTTAAGCTTTTTAAATTTATTTTATGATGAAAGATTTGTGGGATTATTTGACTAAACATTGAGGAGGAAACTCCATCTGCTCTAACTGATGTTTCTCTGCAACCTTCTGCATCTGAAGAACATCTTAGATGAACGCGTTTCTGTTTGTAATAAATCCTGAATATGATTCTCATCAGCGTCGTGTCGTCTTTACATCTGTCTTTAATAGTTCTCCTGGAGATGTTTGGTCTGTTAGAACCAGAGAGAAGTTTCCACAGAGCTGAACCTGAAACACCAACGAGAAAGTGTTCATGAAAGAGGAACATCAAGGCTTTCCAAGGTGGATTTCTGTCCCTGCATTAGTTTATTTTGTATATTTTGAGTAGTTGCTGTTCCAGATGTTCTCCTGAACAGAACCACAGCTGCAGTTTGTTCCTCTAACTCTCTTTAAATATATGCGTCTGCTCCTCCTGGACTTCATCATGTGAGGAGGAGAGGTTTAGTTTGCACACATTATGAGGAACAACAGGAATAAATCCAGCCTCTGCAGAGCCGTAATGGATTCTGTCAGGAGGAATGGATGGAGCTCCATTAGAGGCGCTGCTAAGTGTGATGAAGGGCGAAGCTGCTCGGACTCACAGCTCACTCTGGAGCTTCTCGAGGTTCTGCTGACGGACAGACGAGGAGAGAACGGCTCGTCTTCTCCGTAAATCTCAGAGTCTTCCCTCCGATCGGCCCAACAGGAAGTGACCCGACATGTTTATTAACGCCTCTTTAGCCGAGCTGCCGTCCTGATTTATGAGCCGACATTTACAGGTGGAAGCACTCAGGTGCCTCCAAACACGTCATGCACAAACACTCCATAAATCTCCACTGAGCAGCTCTGACCTGCTCTTCATCTCATCCATCAGCTCCATCAGGTTCCTCCTGGTTAAAGTAATAAAGAAACGGTCCATCTCCAGCCTCAGCATGTTCTACTGAAGGTCTCCAACATCTCAACACAATCCTCAGACATGAAGATCAACCATCAGGAGACCAACATTTGCAGTAAACCACTTCCTGGACAACCAGACTCTTCCTAGAACATATTTTATATTCTGTTATTTGTAAAGTCTAACAGATATGCTCCAGATTAAGTTTTATTTCTGAGGAGGTTTCAGATGAGAGGAATCTGACGGATGGATCTTTCAAGATGGAACAAAAGGTTCAAAAAAATTCTGGCGTTGGACATTTTTTGGGTTTATTTTGCTGCATCACAGTCGCTGTGAAATCCAGAAAACGGAGGAGAAACTCGAGATATGAAGGAAAATGTTGATATTTTAACCCAAACCAGGATATTTCTCTGGAAACTAACCAAGAAACATTGTTGCCTAAACTTAACCAAGCATCTAACAAGTCGAACAAAGTGTGTATTTTTTAAATAACTAATCAGATATGAGATGAAAATGGTGGAAAAACTCCAAATATGTAGAAAAATGTTGGTATTTTAACCCAAACCAGGGTATTTTTCCTAAAATTAACCAAGAACCATTGGTGCCCAAGCCTCTAACATGTAAAACAAAGTGTGTTTTTTACTAAACTGATCCACAAAGACAGTAAAAATGTACTTTTTGGGGGGGTTTATTTTGCTGTTTTACTGTTACTGAATAAACCAGAAAATGGAGGAGAAGCCCAAGTATGTAGAACAATGTTGGTATTTTAACCCAAACCGGGATATTTTTCTTGGTTCTGAACTCAGAAATTTACTAAATTAATGTTATCACTTTACTAACAAGCAAAACTAAACATACAAAAAGAATGAAAAATGTATTTTTTTTTGACAGAATTTAAATGTGTTTAATCCAAACTGCAGACCTTCAGATCTAAACTCTTCTAGTTGTGTTAAAAGATCAGAGTTTTTCTAGTTTATTTAAAGTTTTAAAGCTGATTATCTGAACTAAATGTTTCCTGAAAAGCTGCAGAATAAAACTCAATAATTAAATAAATATTGTGGTGGGATTTAATGCAGTTTGTTTCCTGGTTCTAGACTCAGAAATCTACAGCAGAAAGTAAATATGACCAGACGGTTTGTAGTCTTATGTTCTGGACTTAAATCTGCGTTTTCCTGCAATTTCTGATTATTTTAAAACAGAAAATGTTGAGTGAATGAAGCACATTTAACCCATGGTGTTCCTGTCCATCATGGATCTAACTGTGCTTCCTTTAAAACCTCCAGACCTCTGGATGACCATATGTCTGATTGGTCTCTGGAACTCCAACAAAAGGTGATCATTTCTCCACATTTTTACTCGTTCAGGTTAAATCTGAGACTTTTCTGTCTGAAGCTGGAGGCTCTGAAACAGCCTGGAGAGGAGATGATAGTCCTCAGATAGGAATCATCTACTATCCTCATGTCTGGACCAGAGGTTAGGAGGAGGAAGGGAAGCGGGGACAACGAGGAAATTAGTCAAATAATATTTTATAGAAGTTTGACCTGCCTTTTAATACTTTTACAAATATGTAACAAGTAGAACCCGTATTGTAACATCTGGATATGAACACATCTGCATCAAGAGTATTTAAAGAATCTGCGCAGAAATCCGATTTAAATCCTGAATTATTTTGTGAGCAGCTAGCATTGTTGGAAATCTAAAATTGTGCAGCTTTATTTGAAATTAACTTTCCCTTTTAAAGTGAGAAATGTTTTCTAGAAGCTGTGAGGTTAAAGAGCTGCTGGTTTAACATCTGTTTGTGGTAGTTTTGGTCTTTTTGTGGCCATTTTGCATCTTTTAGTAGAGATTTAGTGTCTTTTTCTGGTGATTTTTGGTCTTTTTGTGCTGATTTAGTATTTGGTTGTGGTAATTTTGGCCCTTTGTTGGTGATTTGGTTTGTCTTTGTGGTGATTTTCCATTTTTTTCTGTTATTTTGGTTATAACGTGTCGTCTCGCTGGTCTAAGCACTGGTGTCGGAGAAGCTTTGACGGTTCTGATGATCCGATCAGACGTTTTATTTCTGAGGCAGAAAGAGTAGAAACGAGGAGACAGACGGAGGAAGCAGGAGGCCGGAGAAAACAAGAGAATCTCTATTTTCTCTCACCTCTGCATCGCCAGACATCCCAGCAGGACTCAGTAAACACAGTGTGCTAGTGTGTGTGTGTGTTACTGTGTGTGTTGTAGAGTGTGTGTGTCCTGCAGGTTTCTCCACAGTGTTTCTGAGGACCGACAGGATCAGCCTGAATCCCTGCTGGTGACACACACACTCCCCACATGGGTCTGGACCAATCAGAAAGCTGCAAATACACACACACACCGCAGCGCAGGTGTGTTAACGCAGCAGTCTGTGTGTGTGTGTGTGTGTGTGTGTTGTGGATTAATCAGTCGTCCTGTTGACTGAAAACAAGATTCTTTGTCTCAGAAAAACCTGCAGGTTTTCACTTTTGTTTTTCTGCTGATGTTCTGGATTTTTCTCAACATCAATAAATTCCACCTGCAGTAATTTAACGAGTTCAACCTGATGTTCTAATCTGGTTCTGGAGCTTCATTAAACATCAGAGTTCTACCTTCTGGGACTGGGAACATCTCCAGACTTCCATAGAGGAGGGTCCAGATTTATCACCTTTTAATGGACTTTTCCAGAACTTCATCAGTCCAGCAGATAGAACCATGACATTTAGGAGGAGAAACATCTCAGTTCTGGGAAAAACTGACCCCAGATCACCACAGAAAAGGTGAAAATATGACAAAGACACAAAATTGCAACAAAATGATGGAAAAGTACCACTAAAAGATGCAGAATTACCACAGAAAGCAATAAACTGACACCTAAACACATAAAATTAAGACAAAAGGAGAATAAATATCACAAAAATATGAAAAGTCATAAGGAAGACACACAAAGTCTCTCCAAAGACTCACAAAATCACCATCTAAAGATACACAATCACTACAGAGGGTAAGATAATCACAATGAAAAGTTCAGAATTCACAATAAAAATGCACAAAATCAACACTAAATGATGCAGAATTTCTAGAAAAAGATGCAGAATTACTACAGGAAGAGATAAATCACCTCATAAAGACACAAAATCAGAACAAAAAAAAATCAAAATTCCCTCTAAGGAGGGAAAATTCCTCCAAAATATGAAAAATCACAACAAAAACGCACAAAATCATTAGAAAAAGAGACAAAATGACTATAAAAAGTCACAAAATAACCATCAAAAGATGCACAATCACTACAGACAGTCAGAGAATCACCACGGAAAGATCAGAGATCACAAAATCACCACAAAAAGTTGCAAAATTACTACAGGAAGAGACAAATCACCTCATAAAGACGGAAAATCAGAACAAAAACCTACAAAATTACCAAAAAATATAAAAAAGCCGCAACGAAAATACAAAATCACTCCAAAAAGTCACAAAATCTCCATCAAAAGACACAAAATGATCACAAAGAGACGCACAATCTGAAGCCTAATACTGATTTTTGTTCTTTTTTTCTGCAACCAACTTTGAACATCAATATTATGGGATGTATCCTAGTTTGAACAGCATTAACCTCCTCAGAAGTCTTTGTCATGGTGCCCATTGCTGCTAAACTCATCCAGGTCCTGGAGCGTCAAGAAACGTCTTCCAGATTCTAGAAGGTTATTGGACGATCACAACGGGACTCTAGAAGGTTATTAGACGATCAGAACGGGACTCTAGAAGGTTATTGGACGATCACAACGGGACTCTAGAAGGTTATTAGACGATCAGAACGGGACTCTAGAAGGTTATTAGACGATCAGAACGGGACTCTAGAAGGTTATTGGACGATCACAACGGGACTCTAGAAGGTTATTAGACGATCAGAACGGGACTCTAGAAGGTTATTAGACGATCACAACGGGACTCTAGAAGGTTATTAGACGATCACAACGGGACTCTAGAAGGTTATTAGACGATCAGAACGGGACTCTAGAAGGTTATTAGACGATCAGAACGGGACTCTAGAAGGTTATTGGACGATCACAACGGGACTCTAGAAGGTTATTAGACGATCAGAACGGGACTCTAGAAGGTTATTAGACGATCAGAACGGGACTCTAGAAGGTTATTAGACGATCAGAACGGGACTCTAGAAGGTTATTAGACGATCACAACGGGACTCTAGAAGGTTATTAGATGATCAGAACGGGACTCTAGAAGGTTATTAGATGAAGGAGTGGAGAGAGACGAAGAACGATGAAGAAGCAGAAGACAGACGGAGTTTAGAGTCTGTCTGATCCATTAAATCCAGCAGAGAAGCTCTCAGATCTCAGAGATGTCAGTCAGCATCCATCCACTGACAATGATCCTCCTCTGGATCCCTCTCCTCTTTATTCTGTCTATCTATTTACTTGTCTCCTCACCAGGATCTTCTCATCTTTATTCTATCTTTTTATTGTCTCTATTCTCTTCTTCATTCTATCTCTTTATTTATTCTCCTCTGGGTTATTCTCTCTTTTTTCTCTTCCCTCTTTCTCCTCTCTGGCCTCCAGATCTCTTCCTCTATTTTTTTTTGTTTCTCTGCAGCTCAGTCGTTCGTTCTCTTCCTCTTTTCTCTGTTTTTATTCTCTGGTTTTTATCCGTTCATTCTCTCCTCTCTGAGCTCTAAATCTCTTCCTCTCTCTCTGTCACACATCACTGTTCCCACAGATCCTCTGGCGACCCACAATGCACTGCCCCGGCCTCACACACACACTAATACACACACACTAATACACACCAATACACACAGCAACACACACACACACACACTAATACACACCAATACACACACAAACACACACACACACACCAAAACACACGCACACACATACCAATACACACCAATACACACCAATACACACCAATACACACACACACACACTGCTCATAGACACTGCCTGTTGTGGACACCACTACACACTGCTACACACTGGTGTGTGTGAGTGACGGCTCGGCCTCCTGCAGCTCTTTGACATTCCCGTCGTGTCGTCGTGGAAACAGAGGATGAGGATGGAGCCGCACTCGGCCTCCGATCACCACAGAACGCCTCTTTTTTCCATTTCTGCCGCCGTTCAGCGACTTTACATCTGAAGAGACTCAGAAGTGAACAAACAGCTGCTGAAACTCACAAACTGTTCTAGATCTGCAGAAAAACACGCTTTCAGCAGAGGAAAC
Organism: Amphiprion clarkii; assembly: GCA_027123335.1. NCBI lineage: Eukaryota > Metazoa > Chordata > Actinopteri > Pomacentridae > Amphiprion > Amphiprion clarkii. Next base: position 32,664,974 of record CM049584.1, on the reverse strand, counting down.
GGAGCGAGAAGAGAGTCAGACGGCAGCTTTCACTTTCACTTTCTACCGTTATTAACCCTCGTGTCGTCCTGCGGGTCAAATTAACCTGTTTTAGAGTTTGAAAATGTGGAAAAAAATATGTATTTTCACAGTGAAAACTTCCACATTTTCAACATTTTGGGGGGAAATCTGTGAACATTTTTTGGTGGAAAAAAAAAATGTTTCTTCAGAACATTCACATAAAAATCAACCAAAATCCAGCAAATTTCACTGGATTTTGGTTGATTTTTATGTGAATGTTCTTAAGAAAATATTAAGTTTTACTGATATATATGGAATCACTTTAGATATTTTTTGGAAGATTTTTACTCATTTTTTGAAAATATTTGCAAAAATTTTCTTGCCGAATTTGGGGGATTTTTTAAAAAAAATCACACTTTGAAGAGAAACTTTTAAGGAATTATTGGAATTTTCTTCCTGAAGGTTTTGCAAATTTTCAGAAATTTGGGGAATTTTTGGATTCTTTTCAGACAAGGAAACAATATTTTTGGTGTCTGTAAATGAAGACAACAGGAGGGTTAAAACACAACCACAGCTCAGCTGCTTGGTAAAACAATCACCTAAACTACAGCATTTATCAGAGGCGGAACGAGGACAAACCCAGCTTTCTGACGGTCCTTGAACGCCTCATGTCTGACTGATGGTTTCATCACAAAAAACACACAATCTAAGCATAAATTCTGATGTTTCTAATGTCATTCTACCTGCTGGTGCATTTGAAAAGAAGTTATCTTTTTAAAATATCACCAAAAATCCACCATTCATCAGACAGAAAGTGTAAAACCTGAAAAAAACAACAGCTTGTTGGCTTCCTGACGGTCCTTGGACATTGAAGATCTTTGGACATTTGCGGAAACTCTGATCTGATTTGATTTTTTACTATTTCATGACATTTTAGACCAAACAGCTGATCAATAATTCCAGAAAATAATCATCAGTGTAAATAATCATTAGTTTCAGCTTTGGTTTAGAAGAACTTTGACATTTTAGTCATTTTTTAGAGCCCGAATGTTTAATATTATCTGGTTTCTTTCCTTCTTTATGTCATTAAACTGAAAATCTTTGGACTAAACCAGATGTTTGAGGAAACTCTGATCCACATTTTTAACATTTTAGTCCAAACAGCTGCTAAATTAATCAAGAAAATAATTAATTAAAAAGGTCATCAGCCCTCGAATGAACCTTCAAACGAAACTTCACTTTAAAAAGATGAACTAATTAAACTTTATTTTTAGCTCCCCCTTTGGTCGCCTCCTTCAAAATTTGGGCATCAGAATCAACTATTCTGGTAAGTAAATTAACATTTTCATTCAATTTTAAATTAAAATTAGGCTAAATTCTCTGATTTCAGCTTCTTCAATGTGAATATTTTCTGGTTTATGACAGGAAACTGAAGATCTGGGGACTAAATCAGATGTGTTTATTAAACTCTGATCCACATTTTCTGACATTCTAGAGACTAAATAACAAATGCATTCATCCATAAAACTAGTATTAGTTTCAAGTGAAAAATAAACCAAACTCTATCAGAAAAAGTTGCAATTTAATAGATTTTTAGCTCTGATTTGGTCGCCTCCAGCAGATATATGCTTTTGAATTACAATATTCTGGTCATCAATTCTTCAATTTTAATAGTTTTTACATCAGAGTCAGTCTAAATTCTGTGATTCTAGCTTCTTCAATGTGGATATTTTCTGGTTTATGACAGAAAACTGAAGATCTTTGGACTAAACCAGGCATTTAATGAAACTCTGATCCACATTTTCACCATTTTCCCATCACTGAATGCCTAAAATAAGCGACAGGTGAATCAATAATGGAAAAACGAACGGCTGCAGCGTCTGTCTGGGAATAAACAGATGCTTTGAGCGGATCGAACCACCAAACTCGGCATTCCAGATGCAGGACTCCCACGGAGCTGCCGGGAGTTCGGTTCCCACGGCGACAGACTGCCGTGGTAACCTTGCTCTAGCCCATTTAAATCCACTAAAGAGACGTCTGGCTGATAAGATCGCTGCTCTTAATGTGAAACCACCCAGTTGAGCGGCGCTCGTTTAAGGCGGCGCTGATAAAGCAGAAGGACAGATTTGTCTTTCCTCTCTGCTGTTAATACAGTTATCTGGAGGCTGCTGAGTGGGAGATGACGGATGGACTGATGCTCTCGTTAATAATTCACCGAGGTGTCGCCCGAGGTCGCTTTGCCCTTCACGTCGTGGCCAATCAGGGGGCTGCGGCCGGCGCTATGATTGGAGGACGGCCGGGGAAGACGCCGCCTTCATGCAAACGAGCTGCTGTTGCATCTTCACCTCCGGTTTGGGCTCCACACTGGAAAAAATGCTGCTCTCAAAACAAGAAAAATAACTGATTTCAAGGAACTTTTACATTGAAATAAGTGAAAAAATCTGCCAATACAACAAGGGAAAAATGGCTTGGTAAGATCTCTGGAAATAAGATATGATATTTGAAATCTCAAAATTAGCTCAAATTAACTTATTTTAAGCTCTATTTTACCAGGATTGTCAAGCTTAGGTGTCTGAAAATAAGCAGTTTTTCACTCAAAAATAGATTTTTGCTTTCATGTAACCTCCTAATTTGAGATGTTTTAATCCTCCTGTTGTCTTCATTTGTGAGAATGTGTGAGTGAATGAATAATGGATTCATTGTGAAGCGCTTTGAGTGCCTTGAAAAGCGCTATATAAATCTAATCCATTATCATTATTATTATTATTATTATTATTTACGGGCACCAAAGATATTGTTTCCTTGTCTGAAAAAAACCCAAAAATCAGCAAAAAAATTCCCCAAATTTCTGAAAATTTGCAAAACCTTCAGGAAGAAAACTCCAATAATTCCTTAAAAGTTTGATTTTTAAAAAAATCCCCCAAATTTGGCAAGAAAACTCTTGTAAATATTTTCAAAAAATGAGTAAAAATCTTCCAAAAAAATCCTAAAAATATCTAAAGTGATTCCATATATATCAGTAAAACTTCTAATATTTTCTTTAAGAACATTCACATAAAAATCAACCAAAATCCAGCGAAATTTGGTGGATTTTGGTTGACATTTCTTTTTTTTCCACCAAGAAATGTTCAAAGATTTCCCAAAAATGTTGAAAATGTGGACATCGGAACTGTGAAAATATATATTTTTTCCACATTTTCAAACTTTATAACGGGTCAATCTGACCTGCAGGACGACATGAGGGTTAAATTTATTTTGAGTTTTCTTGTAAAATTCAACTCAAAACAAGATCATTTCCAGATTGTTTGACTTAACCAGATATTTCAGATGCATTGTTTTAAAACAAGTCCCTCCATCTGCTGAAATGTCTCTGGTTCAGTGAATTTATCTGAAATCAAGTGGGATGAGACGTTTTGACTGAAAATAAGACAAACAGACTTGGTAGGATTTAGAGTTTTTGCAGTGCATCCGTCCATCCTCTCCTCTTCTGTAATTTGTGAGGAAAGGAAGACTTCTGAAGTCTCTCGGCGGCTTTTTATCCTCACTCCATCTCGCCATCCTTCAGAGTCAAGGAGAAGTGAAAAACATCGTCTCCATCGGCACGTCAACTCGTTGAAAAGGGAATAAATCTGGGCTGAAGTTTGGGGGCGAACACGCAGGAAGACGACATCTGAGTGTGGATTGAAGTCCGAGTTGAAGGGCGAAACTAAAACGAGTTTAAAGGCGCAGAGCTGCTGTGTTATTTTGGGAGGAGAGGGGGCGGCTCTCCTTTGTCGACTTTAAAACAGTGATTTTTGGAGGATAGAGATGTTTGAAAAGCGCTCGGGTCCACAGGGAGACGCAGATCCTCCACTGAAAGCAGCAGACGAACTGAGCGTGTGCAGACTGGCTGTCTTCTGGAAAACACAACGCCTGGTTCTGTCTCCACCGATGACAACAGAACAACTCAACTAAAGTTATCACTGAAAACAGAGAAGTACGGAGGCCCAGAGAGGTCAAATCACTGCAGGTTCAGGAAAACTAAGTCAACAATTCAGCTGATTTTAATGTTAATGTTAGAAAAAAAGAAACAAAAGACCAGAAGGTTCGTTAATATCAACACAAAATTAACACAAACGGGGGAAGAACGAAAACACAGAATTATTACATAAAGTTGCAAAATCACTAAAAAAGGTCAGAGAATCACCACGAAAAGATCAGAAATCACAATAAAAACACACAATATGTAACATCACGACAGAAAGACATAAACCACCTCATAAAGTCGCAAAATCTTTCCTGTTTTAATTTCAATTATACATAAAAACCAACATGTGACAATAAAATTGAACTGTTCTGTTCAACTCAGTTCAGCTAAAAATCATTATTTTACTAATATTTTCATTTTTTCTCTGTTTGTTTTAATTCCTGTTGTCTTCATTTACAGGCACCAAAAAATATCGTTCCATCGTCTGAAAAAAATCCAAAAATTCTGCAAAAAAATTCACAAAATTTATCAAAATTAGCAAAATCTTCAGGAAGAAAATTCCAATAATTCATTAAAAGTTTCCGTTAAAAGTTTTATTTTTTTTTTTTTAAAAATCCCCAAATTTGGCAAGAAATTTTAAAAATCAAAATCCTGAATATTTCCAAAAATGAATAAAAATTTCCCCCCAAAAGCCCCAAAATTTCTAAACTGATTCCATGTATATCAGTAAAACTTCTGATATTTTCTTAAGAGCATTCAGAAAAAATCAACCAAAATAAAGGGGAATTCGCTGGATTTTGGTTGATTTTTTCTGAATGTTCTTAAAGAAGCATTTTTTTTTTCATTTTTTTTTTAAACATTTCTTTTTTTCCACCAAAAAATGTTCAAAAACTTCCCGTGTGGAAGTTTTCACTGTGAAAATATAGATTTTTTTTCCACATTTTCAAACTTTAAAAGAGGTCCATATGACCTGCAGGACGACACGAGGGTTAAACATTTTAAACCTTCATTAAACCATGTTTTCTCCTGTTTGTTTGACTGGACTTCAGGTTCTTCTCCTCTAAACCGCTCCACTGCCTCCTCCTCCTGCTGCTTGTTTTCACCGGTTTCTACATTTCTGCTGGTTCTTCCCTCTTTTCTCCTCTAATCATCCTCTCATCTCCTCCCGTCCTTTCACCTCCATGGCAACGGACAGTCAATGAAAAAGGCATCCGGTAACCACAGCGACCAAACACAGAGTGAGTGTGTGTTCAATCTCCATGGGAAAAGAAAAAACTGGCAAGAGACAGAGGAGAGCTAATGAAAGAGAGAAAGAAAGAAAGAAAGAAAGAAAGAAAGAAAGAAAGAAAGAAAGAAAGAAAGAAAGAAAGAAAGAAAGAAAGAAAGAAAGAAAGAAAGAAAGAAAGAAAGAAAGAAAGAAAGAGGTTTCCTCCACACGACACTAAACTTTAACAGAACCGTTCATTTCTATTTCAACGACTAACGTATGAAATAAATAAAACCATCCGGTTCTGTATCTGCAGCAACTTTAATGGACTTTTCCAGAACTTCATCAGTCCAGCAGATAAAACCATGACATTTAGGAGGAGAAACATCTGAGTTCTGGGAAAAACTGCAACTAAAATCACTTAAAAAACTGGAAAATCCTCCCAAAAATGGCCAAATTACCACAAAGAGACCCTAAATAAGCCTGAAATGTTCAAATATGCCAGCAAAAACATGGAATACCACCACAAAAACGGTCAAATTTGCCAAGAAAATGACCAAAAATATCACAAAACAGGTGAAATTGTGACAAAAACTCAAATTTAGCACAAAAAAAATCAACGAAATAGGACTAAAGTTCCTTCCTCACCTCCTCAGAGCATCTGGGTAGGGTTAGAACTTCATCAGTCCAGCAGATAGACACATGACATTTAGGAGGACAAACCCATCTGAGTTCTGGTAAAAACTGCAACCAAGATGACAAAAAAAAAATATGGAAAATTCCCACAAAAAGAAATCTAATCACCAACAAAGCGCCAAAATTACCACAACAAAATACAAAATCAGCACAAAAAGAGGTGAATATACCACAAAAAGACACAAAATCTCCACCAAAAGAAGCAAAATCAGCACCAAAAAATGCAAAATTACCAGAAAAACGGCCAAAACTACCACAACACGACACCAAATCACCACAAAAATAGGTTAATATACCACAAAAAGACATGATGCTGCCACCACCGTGCTTCATCATGATGCTGCCACCACCATGCTTTAGTCATGATGCTGCCACCACCATGCTTTAGTCATGATGCTGCCACCACCGTGCTTTAGTCATGATGCTGCCACCACTGTGCTTTAGTCATGATGCTGCCACCACCATGCTTTAGTCATGATGCTGCCACCACCATGCTTTAGTCATGATGCTGCCACCACTGTGCTTTAGTCATGATGCTGCCACCACCGTGCTTTAGTCATGATGCTGCCACCACCATGCTTTAGTCATGATGCTGCCACCACCGTGCTTTAGTCATGATGCTGCCACCACTGTGCTTTAGTCATGATGCTGCCACCACCGTGCTTTAGTCATGATGCTGCCACCACCATGCTTTAGTCATGATGCTGCCACCACCGTGCTTTAGTCATGATGCTGCCACCACCGTGCTTTAGTCATGATGCTGCCACCACTGTGCTTTAGTCATGATGCTGCCACCACCGTGCTTTAGTCATGATGCTGCCACCACCGTGCTTTAGTCATGATGCTGCCACCACCGTGCTTTAGTCATGATGCTGCCACCACCATGCTTTAGTCATGATGCTGCCACCACCATGCTTTAGTCATGATGCTGCCACCACCGTGCTTTAGTCATGATGCTGCCACCACCGTGCTTTAGTCATGATGCTGCCACCACCATGCTTTAGTCATGATGCTGCCACCACTGTGCTTTAGTCATGATGCTGCCACCACCATGCTTTAGTCATGATGCTGCCACCACCATGCTTTAGTCATGATGCTGCCACCACCATGCTTTAGTCATGATGCTGCCACCACTGTGCTTTAGTCATGATGCTGCCACCACCATGCTTTAGTCATGATGCTGCCACCACCGTGCTTTAGTCATGATGCTGCCACCACCATGCTTTAGTCATGATGCTGCCACCACCGTGCTTTAGTCATGATGCTGCCACCACCGTGCTTTAGTCATGATGCTGCCACCACCGTGCTTTAGTCATGATGCTGCCACCACCATGCTTTAGTCATGATGCTGCCACCACTGTGCTTTAGTCATGATGCTGCCACCACCATGCTTTAGTCATGATGCTGCCACCACCGTGCTTTAGTCATGATGCTGCCACCACTGTGCTTTAGTCATGATGCTGCCACCACTGTGCTTTAGTCATGATGCTGCCACCACCGTGCTTCATCATGATGCTGCCACCACTGTGCTTTAGTCATGATGCTGCCACCACCGTGCTTCATCATGATGCTGCCACCACTGTGCTTTAGTCATGATGCTGCCACCACTGTGCTTTAGTCATGATGCTGCCACCACCATGCTTTAGTCATGATGCTGCCACCACCATGCTTTAGTCATGATGCTGCCACCACCGTGCTTCATATCATGATGCTGCCACCACCATGCTTTAGTCATGATGCTGCCACCACCGTGCTTCACAGTGTAAATGGTATGTATAGGATGATGTTTTGTGTCAAACATGACATCTAGTCTAACGGACAAAAAGCTTCATTTTATTCTCATCAGACCAAAGAATCTTCTTCTGGTTTTAGATAATTCACCAGAGAAAACTTTAAAAGGTCCTTCTGAGTAAACTTTAAGGCTCATATCAGGTGGTCAGAACTATTATAGATGATGGAAGAAGGAACCTGAATCGTCTACGTCTGCATAAAAATCAGACATTAATTTCGGAGTAAAATCACAAAGTTTGGACCCTCCTCTATGGACTTCAAGGCCCTGGAACTGTGGAAATCTTCACAGTTTGAAGGTAAAACATTGTACATCTTCATTAAATCTGATGAATTTACTGCCTCTGTAAAATTGGAGGAGTTTTTAACCGTCTCTAGATTCTCATTCATGACGTTCACTCAGTGCTGCAGCTGAGCGGAAAACATCCAACAATGAAATGAAACTTCAGCCTCATTCTAATCTGAGTGACTTAATCCTCGTGCAGTTTAGAGTCTGTTTGTAAATGTTTCTTTTAGAGCTTAAAGCCAATAAAATCCAACAGAAGAGCAGCAGAGTGGAGACGAATGAGAATAGGAGGGAATGGAAGGAGGAGGAAGATGAAGCGAGAGCCTCCGTCATGTGTCATGTTGTCTGATTATTACCATCCCAGCCTCACTGTACATCTGTAAATAACAGGAATAACAGGCTGAGAGGGAAATGAAATGGAAAATAATTCAGCTGTCTGCAGCAACGGCTCTTTGCTTTACTGTAAATAATTGCAGCAATGTGGCGGCCGCATGTTCTGCAGATAAAAATTACAGAAAACAGCGCAGACCGACTTCAAAGTCCAACAGAAACACAGAGCCAAGAGAAATAAAGAGGAAAGGTATAGAGAAGGAAAGATAAAGAAGGAGAGAGAACATATTGCCACTGTGTCAATACAATATATATGCTAATCATGCCTTTAGTGTATGTGTGAATTTCATTACACATAAAGGACTAATACAGTTGTGAAGGAAAACAGCAGGAGTCTGAAGACCGGCAACTGTGGAGGTAATTTACGGCAGCAACGAGTCAAAACGCATCAACAGGAAGATAAAACGCAACTAAAAATAAAATGGAAATGTTCTATATTTAGGTCCTGAAATCAAATTATTACACCAAATACAAAACAGGCTTCATGTTGTTGTTGAATATGTTCTGGAAAAACAGATTCTCCTTCATTCATCAGCTCTAAACATCATGAAAAATAAATTTGTAGCTGGGTTTTAAAGAACTTTAGAGTCATAAACAGCAGAAACACAGCGATGACCAGGAGGAAGGATATTCTTATGTTATGAGATTCCTTCACACAACTGACATAACAAATAAAATAGAATGAAATAAAATAAAAACAAGATAAAATAAAATTACAATAATTAAAAAAACTAATTTCTTTGTTCAAATGTTAGCATCTTGTGTAATACTGTCACATGTAGACAAAACTAAATGATCGAATCATTTAGGTCAAACACAACGTCACAGTTTAGCAGCTAATATCATTTAGCTCACATTAGCAAGTGGTTCAGGTTAGCAGGTATGTTTATTTGGCTAACAGTTAGCACTGCTAGCTTCAGATCAGACAACAGACCGGTTAAACTGCTAAAATGATCAGCAAGATCCAGCTAATCAAAAAACAGCAATCTTTCTCATATTTTTGGTGTTTTGTTTTAGTTATTAGGAGTCAGTAGCTGAAAAACTGAATCAGGATTTGAAAAGTTCGGTTCACATTAGCTTAGCTGCTATTTTCCTTTAGCTAACATCTAGAATAAATGGTTTTAGGTTAGATAACAGCTCAGTTTAGCTGCTAATACGCTAATATTAATAGTAAATATAATTTACTGTCTTCTAGTTGGTTTTTTTTGGTTAGCTAACAGGTAAACAGCTAACCCTACTAGCATCGTATTTTTTTTAGTATTTGCTTGAATGAATTGTTTTAAGTATAATCTTTAGCTAGACAACTAAAAGAAATTAGTCCCGTTTAGATAACAGTTAATTGTAGTGAGTTCTATTTAATAAATAGATTCAGACGCATTAAAGGTCGGCTATGTATCTAAAGATTAATTAGCTAATGTCTGTTATAGCAATAAACCAGTTTAATCACATTAGCAGCAGGCTTTGTTTTTGCTAACAGCTCCACCAAGTTAGTTGAGTTAGCTCAGTTACGTTGCTAAAATAACAAGTGAAATCACGTTATAAGCAGCTAGCTTTTAGCTGGTAAAACTTTTTTCAGTTAGGCTAACAGTCAGTTAGCATTTCATTCAGTTTAGCTAACAGTCAGCTAGCAGCTAATGCAGGTCAGTTCACATTAGCGAGCGGTTCAGCTTAGCAGCTAACGTTCTTTAGCTAGCAGCGAGACCAAATGGTATCAGATTACATACAGGGTCAGAAAATGAGTTAAATTAATGAGTAAGGGTCAGTTAACAAACTAAAACCAACTATCTTTAGGCTGGGAAAAACATTTGTTTTGGTTAGCAACACTTTAGCTTAGTTCAGCTCAGGTTAACTGAAACGTTAAATCAGTTTGGGTTAGTTTAAGTAATATTTCAGGTTAAATTGGTTTGGTTTAGTTTAATATTTCAGGTTAAATTGGTTTGGTTTAGTTTAATATTTCAGGTTAAATTGGTTTGGTTTAGTTCAATATTTCAGGTTAAATTGGTTTGGTTTAGGTTTGGTAATGGTTCTTTTAAAAGGAAACTGAAGACTGAAACTGATATAAAGATGTGGAAAGACTGAATAATAGAGATTAAATGTTTTTGTCTGATTAGATTTTTTTTCTAAAGCATAGTTTTAGTGTAGACTACGATAGATCAATAGATCAATATAGAGAGACTTTATTTATTCCAAACTGATCAATTTTTGTGTTACAGCAGCCAAGTACAAAAGTGAAAGTTAATTTAACTAAATATACTCTAACACACAACCTAAAAATAGAAAAATACACACAATGAATAAAATACACAAAATTAAACAAAAAGACAGCAACACACCATGTGGAAAGTTGAAATCAAGAACTATAAAACTGAAACTTCTAGTGTGAAACTCTGAACATCATCATTCTGCTCAAACATCCAGAATCTGAAGTAGTAAAAGGACGTTTTTAGTTTAGTCAGATAACCGTGTGTGATGTAAAAGTGTAAAATATGACCAAAATTATGCAAAATCAGTCTAAAATTACTGCAGAAGTTGTTCAGGATGGGGGGAAATTTGTCCAAAATGATTTTAAAATTGTCCAAAATCACTCTAAGATCATCATAACCCACTGAAACTGTGTGTCTGTGATGGGAGGAATCCAGCTGTTAGACTCCAGCTCTGATTAACATCATAAAGACGGAGTTTACCTCCAACATCAAGAAGAACAAAAGGCTCTCAGTTCTCTGTACGCTCAGTTAAAGCTGCTGCAACAAGGAAAGTTTGCTGAATATCTGCTTTACTGCAGCTCCAACACACGGACCCGGATGGGAGGCAGTTTCACAATTTCTCTTCCAGGTGAATCATGTCTGTTTCCTTTCAGTCAGACTCACTAAATCGAACGTTAACTGATGTAAGAATCACATTTTCAGATTCATCCTCAGTGCACTTCTGCAAAAACACTGGAGGCCTTCAGTCCAGCACGAAACGAGAGAAAAATGTCAGCTGGTCACTGGTTAAAGTGGACAAACTGGACGCTAATGGGTCCAATAAGAGATGGAATAAGCATGAAGTAAGAGCTGAAATAAGAGCTTTAATAAGAAATGTAATAAAAGCTAAAACAAGGGTTGAAATCAAAAAGTGAAATAACAGCTGAAATAAGAAATGAGATAAGAGCTGGAATAAATTAAATAAGAGCTGCAATGAAAAATGAAATAAAAGCTTAAATACGAAATGAAATAGGAGCTGAAATAAAAGTTAAAATAAGAAATGTAAAAAAAAAATGAAATGAGAGCTGAAATAAAAAATTAAACAAGAGCTGAAATAAGAAATAAAATAATAGCTGAAATAAGAAATGAGAGAGGAGATAAGAGCTTTAAAAGGTGAAAACTGGACTTGCATCTGTTCAGAGTCCACAAACACGTCATCTCTGTAAATATACTGCCTATGCCAACATGTGGAGGATAAAAAGTCTGTTTCAGGGACTTTAGCTTCTAAACATCGAGGAAGTTCACGTAGTTATTTACATTTACTGGCAGAAAAAAAGAGATTTAAAATTATTTAGGTTTGATAAACTACAAAAACTCAACTTTACATCCGAGACGTGCTCATTAAAATCAGGATGCATTCTGAAATTTAAACGCACGATTGTGTTGATATGTCCAGTATGTGTTTGCATATGTGTGTTCATATGTGTGTGTTACATGAGTGTGTGTGCGTGCGTGCGTGCGTGTGTGTGTGTGTGTTACATGAGTGTGTGTGCGTGCGTGTGTGTGTGTGTGTGTTACATGTGTGTGAGCGTCAAGCAGAAATAAACCATTTACGACATGCAGGCCAATTATTCCTGAAAAGAATTTCTGCAGGGGCATTTAGCTTCTCCTTTTCATTCTCCGACACACTCACACTGAATTAACATCAGTTTTAAACACACACACACACACACACACACACACACACACACACACACACACACGGAAATGAAGATACAAACAGAAATTCTCAGACAAACTGCGGATCGCCTGCAGACACAATCACACACATAGACAACAAATACAAACACACACGTAATCTGAGAGAAATCACAGCAGACTGACACACACACACACACACACACACACACACACACACACACACAGACGATGCGGCGGTGCGTCGAGGAAGCGTGGCTGATCGACATTAATATTTATGGGCTGCTTTGCAAAGAGAGAAACATTGATAAGCTGCAGTTTTGAATATTAACGCTGACTTTATTTTAAAAAATGCATTAAAGCAAAATATTCTGGTCAAATTAAAGACGGAGAGCGAGCAGAGAGCAGCAGTTATCAGCAACCACAAAGTTCTCTTTACTAACTGGACTTCTCATAAAGGAGCAGCTCAGCATGTTCCATTAGCCTAGCTTAGCATCAGGAGACCACAAATAACTCAGCTTTACACTGAATTAGTGACAGCAGCTGTAAAGACTCTCACTGTTGATGTTTTTCTAGACATAATGCCTGAAATGCAGTAAATATGTTTTACCATGTAAATATAACACAGAGAACACAATACAGCATTTATTGAAATAAGAACTAAAGCAAGTTTAACTGTCTATAGTTTTTAAAATTCACCAGATTAACGTGAACTGCGTCAGTCAGAAGTCAGTGTTTTTGTGCGTATTTATCGTCCGACTATTTGTCTAAATGTCCAAATTCTGACATTCATGCAGGATAGTCTTAAAACTCACAAAATGGAAGAAAATTAGAAACAAGTATCAGCACGACCTGCTAACAATCAACAGCTAAAGTCAAGAAAAGCCCTCAGAGAGGGCAGTCCTCCTCCAAGGCTGCTCATTCCTCCTCCAAGGCTGCTCAGTCCTTGGATCATTTCTGATGGATAAGTCCTGATAAGTCCTCAGTGGTGATTTGTAGTAGGATCACAATCAGCTGATGTAGTGTTCACTTGTTGTCATGGTTACAGTGACGCCGTGCTGCTATCTGGCAATGATACAGAAATCTTTAACAAATCTGTGGATCCAGACTACAAAAACTTAGTCATTTTAGACCAATTTATTAGTCGTTTTGGATTTTTTTTTGGTCATTTTTGAAAATCTTTAGTCATTTTGGACATTTTTTTTTCATTTTGGACAACAGTTTTTTTCATTTTGGAGACTTTGAAGTCATTCTGGTCAATTTTGTTGTCATTTTGGACAAATGTAAATCATTTTGGGCAAGTTTTAAACCATTTTGGACAAATTTTAAGTAATTTTGAACCACGCCAAATCTGTGGATCCGGACTATAAGCCGCATCACTGCCAAAATCTAGTCACTTGGTCCTTGAGTCATTTCTGACGTTTCCTGAAAATTTCATCCAAATCTGTTGGTCCGTTTTAGAGTAATGTTGTCGACAGACAGACAGACGCTGATTGTGACATAACTAGTAAGTAATGAAATTAAAATGTTACAAAATGCCGAAAACTTTGCACTAAATGCCTTAAAATGAGTTGAAATGACCTGAAAACATTGACGGAGAATCTTCCAACTGAGAGTCTTAGTTTAACCCAAACAGCATCGTTTCTGAAACCAAACTCAACCAGAAAGTAAACAAACAGAGAAAAGTGAAGTTAATTTAATAAATTCTAGTACTAAACTGTGGCTGCATTAGCTCTAAAGTGTCTCCTGATGCTCTTTAACCAGCTGCTTTCACTAACAGAGACCTGCTGAACTACTGTCAGATTAACGTCAGAAACAGTGAGAAAGATGCAGGATGGCTGGAAAATACACTGAAAAAGTCATGTAAATCCATTTTTGAGAAATACTGCACACAGACGGACGGACGGACGGAGGGACGGACGGAGGGACTGATGGGGGACAGACAGATGGATGGAGGGACTGATGGACAGACAGACGGACGGAGGGACTGATGGACAGACAGACGGATGGAGAGACGGACGGAGGGAGCGGACGAGAGACGGACGGAGGGACTGATGGGGGACAGACAGATGGATGGAGGGACTGATGGACAGACAGACGGATGGAGAGACGGACGGACAGACAGATGGACGGACAGAGTGATGGACGGTCAGACAGAGGGACAAAGGGACAGACAGACAGACGGATGGAGAGACGGACGGACAGACAGATGGACGGACAGAGTGATGGACGGTCAGACAGAGGGACAAAGGGACAGACAGACAGACGGAGGGACTGATGGACAGACAGACGGATGGAGAGACGGACGGACAGACAGACGGACTAATGCTCATCATGACGTTCTTTGGCAGAGTAATTATTAGACTTTAAAACAGATTCATGTTTTCTGACCATTTTAAGAGGAATTTAGGGGGAAAAAAATCACAATTATATTCCCTGGATTGTTAAATTACACATAAAAAATTTATAAAATTACAAAAAAAAAACAAGCTGAAATTTCCATGTTGACTGTTAAAAAAAAACAAAAACACATTACAACTGTGAATAAAGCCACAACCAAAATATTTACATTTACAAATAATTTATGTTCATACAATGTGTGACTGTGTTATTATTATTACTATTATTTTTCTGTTATTTTCAATTGTTATTTGTCCGTTTCTGAACATTTCCTTGTGTTTTCACGTATCTTTACCAACACCCTTGATGCCAGGTTTTCACAGTTTTTTACAGTTTAGAGAATTTATTTGAATCTAAACTAAAATATAATTATTTTACAGACATTCGCTGTAATTTTCAGAGTGTTTAGAGTTCTTCAGTCTCACAGCGTTCACTGTTTTCTATGGATTTTGTGGATCGGTGCTGCCAGATGTTGGGTTTTTACAGTGCAGTTATTTTTTGTCAGCGGTAGAAAGAAGTCACTGTTCTTCTGTCGGCCATTAGAGCATTACACATATTACTGAAGCAAACCATCCATCACACACACACACACTAGAACACACTCCAGTATAAAGACTGCTGGCTCGCTGCCTGGACGGACCAACAGACACAGATTAGTCCATGACCTTGTCTGAACGTTTGATACAGACAGAAAGAATCAGAGAGGAGGAGGAGGAAGAATTCAGATTCAGAAGAAGGAAACAATCAGAGAAACAGGATCAAAGACTTTCTACAGACATAAACTCAGATCAGATGAACTTCAGCTGCTCTGATTGGTCGATCTGCTCTCAACACGTTCTGATTGGTTCATTAACCTTCCTGTTGTCTTCATTTACAGGCAACAAAAAATATTGTTTCCTTGTCTGAAAAAAATCAGCAAAAAAATTCCCCAAATTTCTGAAAATTTGCAAAACCTTCAGGAAGAAAATTCCAATAATTCCTTAAACGTTTCCCTTAAAAGTTCTGTTTTAAAAAAAATCCCCCAAGTTTGGCAAGAAAACTCTTGTAAATATTTTTTTTAAAAATTTATAAAAATCTTTCAAAAAATCAATCACAATCACAGGGAAACTTATAGACTGTTAGAGTCCCTCAGAGTGTAGAGGCCTTTAGGTGTCCACCTGTTGGCGGTACAGTGTCCAGCTCCGTCCTCTCAGCTCCGTCCTCTCAGCTCCGTCCTCTCAGCTCCGTCCTATCAGCTCCGTCCTCTCAGCTCCGTCCTATCAGCTCCGTAATATCAGCTCCGTCCTCTCAGCTCCGTCCTCTCAGCTCCGTCCTCTCAGCTCCGTCCTCTCAGCTCCGTCCTCTCAGCTCCGTCCTATCAGCTCCGTCCTCTCAGCTCCGTCCTATCAGCTCCGTCCTCTCAGCTCCGTCCTCTCAGCTCCGTCCTATCAGCTCCGTCCTCTCAGCTCCGTCCTATCAGCTCCGTAATATCAGCTCCGTCCTCTCAGCTCCGTCCTCTCAGCTCCGTCCTCTCAGCTCCGTCCTATCAGCTCCGTCCTCTCAGCTCCGTCCTCTCAGCTCCGTCCTCTCAGCTCCGTCCTATCAGCTCCGTCCTATCAGCTCCGTCCTATCAGCTCCGTCCTCTCAGGTCCGTCCTCTCAGCTCCGTCCTATCAGCTCCGTCCTATCAGCTCCGTCCTATCAGCTCCGTCCTCTCAGCTCCGTCCTATCAGCTCCGTCCTCTCAGCTCCGTCCTATCAGCTCCATCCGATCAGCTCCGTCCTCTCAGCTCCGTCCTCTCAGCTCCGTCCTCTCAGCTCCGTCCTATCAGCTCCGTCCTCTCAGCTCCATCCGATCAGCTCCGTCCTCTCAGCAAAGTCCTCTCAGCTCCGTCCTCTCAGCTCCGTCCTATCAGCTCCGTCCTCTCAGCTCCATCCGATCAGCTCCGTCCTCTCAGCTCCGTCCTCTCAGCAAAGTCCTCTCAGCTCCGTCCTCTCAGCTCCGTCCTATCAGCTCCGTCCTCTCAGCTCCGTCCTCTCAGCTCCATCCGATCAGCTCCGTCCTCTCAGCTCCGTCCTCTCAGCTCCGTCCTATCAGCTCCGTCCTCTCAGCTCCGTCCTATCAGCTCCGTCCTCTCAGCTCCATCCGATCAGCTCCGTCCTCTCAGCTCCGTCCTCTCAGCTCCGTCCTCTCAGGTCCGTCCTCTCAGCTCCGTCCTCTCAGCTCCGTCCTCTCAGCTCCGTCCTCTCAGCTCCGTCCTCTCAGCTCCGTCCTCTCAGCTCCGTCCTCTCAGGTCCGTCCTCTCAGCTCCGTCCTCTCAGCTCCGTCCTCTCAGCTCCGTCCTATCAGCTCCGTCCTCTCAGGTGGTCCATAGCGCTGCTCTGATTTTCATCACGGACATCGTCTCAGCGGAGCTCCACGCTTTAATTTCCTGTTGTTGGACTGAAGGATTGTGGGTCAGCGAGGAGCAGGAAGGAGATAAAGAGGCTCTGAGCGCGCTCAGACGCTGCCAGGGACGCAGCAGGGGAGTGTGTGTGTGTTACAATGTGTGTGTTATAGCGTGTTTGTGGTCATGTGACATCAGAGGTCATGTGACAGCCCTGATGAATCTCTGACCCTCCGCCAGGTTTCACCACCGCAGGTTACCATGGCAACTAGGCTACACCTAATCAGTGCAGAGTGTGTGTGGTTATCAGCAGACATGTCCTCAGATTAATGTGTTAATAATGTGAAAGCGCATCGATGTTCAGAGAGAAAAGCTCCGTTTTTAGCATCCCAGACTTTAATTAAAAGCAGCAGAGCATCAATGAGCCTCGCAGAGTTCCTGCTCTCCGCTAAAACGCTGCGATTACTGCACTCCTCCAGTTTCATCTCACTCTGGGAAAATAAAAACTCACTCTGGGGGAATTTTATGTCTTTTTCAACACATTTCTTCACATTTTGGACGATTGTTTTCTCAGTTTTTATAACTTTTCCAGTCATTTGCGCATTTTTGTCGTCATTCTGGAGCAGCTTCGTGTCATTTTCAACTATTTCTGAGTAAATCTGGAGGACAGTTCAGTCAGACATGGAGAGAGCAGCGACTGAACGACTTCTAAAGACACAACAAACAGAAATCTGTCAAGCTCCTCCACTGTTCAGCTGCTTTTCATGAATGTCAGCGTGAAACTTGATTTTGCTTCATTTTGACAAAATTTTAAGTGATTTTGGACAATTTTTGATTCAGTCTGAACAGAATTTGAGCCATTTTAATTCTGAACAGGTTTTGTGCCATATTTGACAATTTGTGGTTAAATTTGGACAGTTTGTTCAAAAACACGACACATAATTTAGTCAGTGGATGCAGAAGCTTTTTGTGTCGGTTTAGCTGCTTTTACCGTTAGTTTTGTGTTATTTATATTCATTCTTGTTTTATCTTATGTTCATTCTTGTGTTTTATATTTGTTCCGTCTGTAGTTTTATATTAATTCTTGTGATATTTTACATTAATTCTCCTGTTATTTTACTGTTATTCTTCTGTTGTTTTATATTTGTTCCATCATTTATTTTACATTTATTGTTATTTTATGTTTATTCTTGTGTTATTTTCTATCCGTTCTTCTGTTATTTTTACATTACTTCTTGTGTTACTTCCTATTTGTTCCATCTCTGTGGGTTTCAGAACTTGTTTAAACAGATCGGCGGGATAAAAGAAGGAAAACTCTCGTCTTTCGGAGCTTCTTTGTTCTCTCTCGTCCGTCCGGGGAGCAGAGCTGAAGGCAAAAACAAAAGTCAGAGGATCTGATTTGTCGTTCAGCATCAACTGGAGACGAAGTAAAGTTCACTTTAAGTTCAGTTAAAGTCTGGAAGATGAAAAACGTTCTACGAATGAACATATGAAAGTGACTTCAGACGTTCCACTTCTAGTTCTGGACCTGATCTGAGGATCTGACAGTCCTGGAGGTCTGAAATCAGCCGACTGATCGATCGATTGATGACAGAATCAATCAGCAGTGATCTAAAACTGGGCTGCAGTGATGAACAGTCTGAGGAAATAAACTGTTTCTGGATATTAAAGAGAACAGAAACATGTTTTAGTAGAACCAACAAGACAATAAAACTCTTCTGTCTGAAAAACCAACGAGTTAAAGGTCACCTGAGTCCACCTGCTGCTGCTAACTAATTAGCATCACAGCTAACTCCGACATCATTACAAAGGTAACTATCACAAGTGTAGACGTCGACAGGTGAACAAACACCATCAACATGTCCTCAGAGAGAAACCTTCAGTCCAACTCTAATCCATCCACCTGTATGTCTACATCTGGAGGACAATCCAATGAGGACACATGCTGGACATTGAGGAATACTCATGTCTATAAAATGGGGACACTTTGGGTCAAACCTCCCCATACGCCTCTAGCACCACCATGGTTCAGACCAGAGAGATGTCCTGAAGCTTAGAGAGGAGATGAAAGGAAATGGGTCCAAGAAGATCTCCAAGCTCTAGAATGTTCCCAGAGACTCTGTTGGAAGCATCATTGGTAGTTCAAAGCCACCGCTACTGTGGCTACGCTACATGATCCTGGTGGAAAAAAGAAGCTATCAGAGACATCAAGATTCCTGGAGACAGATGGACCAGAACCCTTGGCTTGCAATTTTTTTGTTGAATTTGTTGTTTTGTTTCGTGCTGTCTCATTTTTTGTCATTTTGTGTCTCATTTTTGTAATATTTTGTCTTATATTTGTCAGATTTTTTTGTTTCTCTCATGTTTTTGTCTTGCCCGTGTTGGTTGTCCATCTTCTTTCATTTTGTTTCTCGCTTTTGTAATTTTTGTCTCGTTTGTGTCATTTTTTGTCTCTAGATTGTCGTTTGTCCATCGTTTTGTCACTTTGTAACTTTTTTGTCAAATTTTTGTCTTTTTTTTGTTTTGTTTCATGTTGTTTGTCTCATTTTTTGTTGCTTTGTGTCTCATTTTTGCAATATTTTGTCTGTTTTTTGTCTGACTTTTACCGTTTTGATCATAAAGTAAAATCCTCTATGGTTCAGTTCCAGATGACTAAATGTTTTGTGCCTTTTTAGACACTCTGTGGTTATTTATAGGTTATTATGCTGTGGTTTTACTGGTCCGGCCCAGTGGAGATCAAACTGGGCTGAATGTGGAACCTGAACTAAAATGAGTTGGACTCTCCTCTCTGATATGATTGATTGGAATGTTGCTCATTTTGCCAGAATGTCTAAAACATCAGGAGGTTGAATGATTTCACATGCAGCTGTACATGTAAACACCAACACACACCTCCATCGCCACCAGTGTGTCGGCAGCATCCAGCCTGGAATGGTTCATGCTAATGAAGCTAGCGCTGAGGCCAGCAGACAGCAGCATCTGACTCCTCTAACTGGATTATGCAAATGAGACGCTCAGTGACACATAATTTATACCAGGGAAGAAGACAACGAAGGGGGGAAACACACACTCAGGTAGGTGTGTGTGTGTTTGTACATCAGCTACACACCTTCACACAAACACGTCAACACAAATCCCCACCTATCAATTACCGAGCAGGGAAACAAAAGAGGAGGGAAACGGTGCAAACAGAAGAGGAGGGAAACAGAGGCGAGAAGACGGAAAAATAATCAGAGATTAAGAGACAAACAGGAAGTAGAAGAGCCAAATTAAACACAGAGGGAC
>CM049584.1:32622210-32639710 GCA_027123335.1 Amphiprion clarkii | reverse complement strand
ACGGGACAGGAAGTAATCCAGCCGTAGAATGTCTGAAATTGTCTGATATTCCAACCACACGTCTGTCAAACCCTGCAGAGATAACTGGGAGTAGTTTGGGTGTTTTTATGGAGTTTGCAAAATCGATTATTATTATTTAGTTTGTTGTTCTGGTGTGAATAAGAAACATAAACCTGTTTTGTTTAGAATCCTGAATAATCTGTGAGCCGTGCAGTCCTTTTATTTTCCTCTTCTAATGCGACTCATTACTCAGAGGCAGCGGCTGGAAGACAGACGTCTCCATGTTCACCTGTTTACCTGCAGCACCGAGCCACTGCAGAAACTCATGAATCAACACTTCTGGTCCTGAACCGAGTCCTGAGACGCTCCAATGGCTTCAAACCACAGCAGACTGGAAATATAGAGTTAAATAAAAAAATATCAGCTTTAAACCACAGCAGACTGGAAATATAGAGTTAAATAATAAAAATATATAAAATATTCATGATAGGATACATCTTTATGGAGGTTAAATGGAGACAGAAACACCAAATCCATGAGCAATAAATGGATCAATCACTTGATCTATAGCTGATAATCAACTGATAATTAATAATAACTTGCTGTTTGTGTGTTAATCTGCTGTTAGTCACTGCTTTTAGTCGCTGTTTTCTGCTGTTTTCAGTCATTTCCAGCTGATATTCTGTAAGTGACCTCCTTCATTTCCATCTGATCACAACATTAGAGACACTGAATCCTGAATCCGTGAGAAAAGCAGCAGGTGTGTGTGTGTTACAGTGTGTGTGTGTTACAGTGTGTGTTCAGAGGAAACAGAGCAGAGCTGGACATCATTGACTCTCTGACTCAATCTGCAGCCAAACACTTTATCATGTTCAGCAGCTGCAGTTGAAGCTCTGAGACTCACTGAGACTTGCAGTGACTTGCTAAGACTCGCGGTCACATTCTTATCCACTGTGACTCGCTTTGACTCAACGTCGCATTCTAACTCGCTGAGAATCGCTGTGACCCACTCTGACTTGCTTTGACTCACTCTGACTCTGAGAATCGCTGTGACCCACTGGGATTTGCTGGAACTCACTGAGACTTGCTCTGACTGCAGTGACTCGCTGTGACTCACTGTAACTCACTCTGACTTGCACTGACTCGCTGTGACTCACTGACACGGTGAGACTCGCTGTGACTCACTCTGACTTGCTGAGACTCTCTGAGTCTAGCTCTGATTCACAGTGACTTGCAAAGACTCGCAGTTACTCAGTGACTCACTCTAACGCGCAAGGATTCACTGAAACTTGCTATGACTCATTCTGACTTGTTAAGACTCACAGTGAGTCGCTGTGACTTCCTCTGACTGCAGTGACTCTCTGAGACTCAGTGAGACTCGCTCAAAGTACTAACTAAGGATGTAACGATGAGAATTTCCTTTTAAATAACAAGAAAAACTCGGAGCAACTTCATTTTTTATGATTAACTAACTTAAACTTTGTGCTTCTGCTGCTAATTATTGGAGAGAAAAAATGAATTCCTCTAAAACAGTCAAATTTGTTGGTTGAATATCATTTTAGTAGAAGGTGTCAGAACTGCTGTGTTTTATTATATTAGCCGTCAGCTTGCTGCTAACAAACCTCTGTTACGTCTTCCTGCCCCATTAACTGAACATTAAACTGATCATAAATAATCATAAATAAGATAAAACCAGATCATGTTTATCTGTGGAGTCAGAGTGATAAGAAGATAATACCAGATCATGTTCGTCTGTTTCTAGGACCGACAGACTCACACTGTTGAGATGTTAAATGTGTGAAAACATGATTCTGTCTGACAGCAGCTGGAGCCTCATGGGATGAGAAAAGTTCCAGAAGACGACAGAAAAACAGGATTTAGATGAAGACAGACAGAAACAGATCCTTGAGGAGTGGAGTTAGAACAGAGTTTACTGATGAGGAGGAGAGTCTGGAGCTCAGGAACATCCTGGAGTTTGCTTCAAATGCTGCTCTGAGAACATTGAAACCAGTTCATCAGATATCAGAACTCCTGCAGCAAAACAGCAGATCCAATCATCCAGGACGACTTCCAGTTATCTGGTTTCACTAAACCAACAACTGCAGTCACATGAAGCTGATTAGAAACTCAGGATTTCTGGTCTGAGCGCGCTCACAGGAAGGAGGCGGGGCTAACAGCAGACGACCAATCACAGACTGGTCCAGGTGTGGAGACAAATATCTGTCACAAGAACTAAATACAATCCTGAACCAAAATGAGGAGTTTAAACTCTAAAAGGTTCAGGTCCTTGCAGTCAAGTCTTGTCAGGGTGAGTCCCAAGACGAGTCTCGAGTGATTGAAGGTTAGAAAAGTCGAGTCCAAGATGAGTCAAAGGAAATCTCAAGTTTCAAGTCCTTCAACGAAATCTGGGTCTAAAGTAAACCATTAAATATCAGAGTCAAGTCTCTGGTCCTTGAAGACAAACCAAGTCCAAAGTTTATCCAGAAACATCCAAAGAAAACTCAAAGGTCAAAGGAAGCTTCAAACCAGATTTGTGAGAACAAGTTGGGTCTCGAGTCCTCACAGTCTCACAAGGAAAAACTCACAAGTCTCAAGAAAGAAAGTCTGAGACGAGGCAAAGGAAACCTAAAGACTGAAGAAATGACAGATTCTACCTCCCAGCTAAACTCTGATAATTCCAGATCTGCCATCTCCATCTTCAGTCAGATCCAGATCCAGAATCAGATCCAGATCTTTAGAGAGGAATCTGTGACATTAAACCAGGAAATGTAAATTAATTTTACCTCCAAACTCCAAATCAGAAACGTTCTCTGATGAACCAGCAGCTGTCTGAGGCTCTTCTCTGCATCAGCTGATTTATTCTGCTTTAGTTTCTGCCTGTAAACGATGATCTTAGTTCAGGTCTTCTTATTGGTGTCAGACGTTCTCCAGATCAGCCGATCTGCTTCCAGCCTCCTCCTGACTGATGCTGAGATGAAGCCGTGTGGAGGACTGTATGCTAATCCATCCTCAACACCGAGGATCTGAATCTGTTTAACGTCTACACCAGCAGCTGGAGGTCAGAGAAGGAGGCGAGGAGCCGAGGGAAGCTCCTCCACGCCTTCAGCCCTCATAAACAAACCCTCAGCGCTGATAAAGAGAAGACTTTATCTGCAGACAACATCCAGGACGTCTGCTGCGGTTGGAGGGAAGTCTCCACCAGTCTGCTTCTTCTGGAGGTAATCTGGAGCTTCTCTAGCAAACACAGCAGCAGGATGGAGCTACTCTGGACATGAAATCCAGTATTTTATTTCATCTTTTATTTTGTGATCATAGAAACATGTTTAGTGTCGTCTGAGAGTCACAGCAGCTCTTCTACCATCCATCAGTCACTCTGATGTTCCTCAGACTGGTGGGACTCATTTAGTGTCTTTGCATTAGTTTTGGATCTGTGTGTTCATTTTACATCTCTTTTAGTCCGTTTTGTGTCTTTTAACCTCTTTCCGGTCACTTTGTGTGTCTTTGTGTTTGTTTTGTGTCTTTCTGCAGGTGTTTTACATCTAACAGTCCTTTGTGTGTCTCAGAGGTGATTTGATCTCAGTTTTGGGCCACATTTTTGCAGATATTTGCGTATATTTTACATCTTTCTGTGCTTGGTTCTGTCTCTCTGTGCTCCATTTATGTCTCCTTCTGGTGTTTGTGTGTCTCTTGATATTTATTTTCAATCATTTTGTCTCTGTTTAACATGGTTTTGTGTGTACTTGTGTTCATTTTACATTTCAGTCAGTTTAAATCTCCTTCTGTTCATTTCATTCTTTGTTATTTTACATCTAGCAGTGTATCTGTTTGTGTGTCTCGGAGGTGTTTGTGTTGAATTAGCATCTCTTCATGTTGTTTTAGATCTGTCTGGATTTGGTTCAGTCTCCACTGGGCGGATTAGTGTGTCTTTTGGGTCTTTTTTGTGGTTTTGTCTCAGTTTTGTGGCTCTTGCTTTTAGTTTTTAAGTAAGTTTGTGTGTTTTTGCTGTTATTTTGTGTCTGTTTGCATTAGTTTTTTATTAGTTTCTGTCTCTTTGTGGTTGTTGAGCTTTAATTGCTGCTGCAGACGAATCCTTTAATGAGAACAACACGTCTTTGTGTTCTCTGATGATGGTTTTATTGCTTCCTACTCACTAAATCGCTGCAGTTTGTGGTATCTGCATGCAAACCTGTAAAAAGTCGAGAATCAAACTTTACATATTCGTGGTTAAAGACTCAGTTCTAATCACTGAGAGCCGCCTGGTTCAGACTGAAGAACGAACCTGAAGAACGACTGAAAGGTGAAGGTCTGACTGTTTGTGGAACACGTTGATCATAAATTCTGCTCAGTCCTCCGATTCCTGCAGCGTCTCCACAAAAAAACCCTCAACTTTACAAGACAGACATGAAATGCAAAAGGTGAAATAGGTTTTAGAAACGGCGGCTCGTACCGACGGAGACAATCGACAATCACAAAGTCAATCTGCAGCCGTTTGGAGAGAAAAAGCCCCGAGACAAACAGAGAGTAATATAAAAGCAGAGGGACGAACAAGACGGGAATGAAAACAGACACACAAAAACACGCAAAACAAATGTTTCCTCCCGACAACGAGGTGTGGGTTTAATGAGGCGACACTTTAATTGAGGAGGTTTTAATAAACAGTAGCTGCAGGACAGTAAAGAATCCAGAGTTTCACCCGATCCAGCTCAACAAAACGCTGCTAATGGAACGCACTCCGGCCTCCTCCTCCTCCTCCTCCTCCTCCCACCAAAAACAAATTAATTTTTCTGCGGCTGATTAAAAATGTACCTACCACATGCAGCTAGCCGAGTGCAACAGGAGCCGTTATGCAAATCTCAGCCTTTTTAAGACTTATCTACATATCAAATATTCTCCAGGCTGCACACACAGCTGACCGAAGGCTGGCTGGGCGTGTGTGTGTGTGTGTGTGTGTGTGTGTGTGTGTGTGTGTGTGTGTGTGTGTGTGTGTGTGTGTGTGTGTGTGTGTGTGTGTGTGTGTGTGTGTGTGCAGACAGCGGTGTGTCGGAGCTCTCATGTTTATCAAAGAGAAGCAGTTATATCTGAGAGCGCTGGATGGCCTTGTGCTGCCAAAGCTAATCATAGTGACAGGAGGCTGTGTGTGTGTGTGTGTGTGTGTGTGTGTGTGTGTGTGTGTGTGTGTGTGTGTGTGTGTGTGTGTGTGTGTGTGTGTTACAGCTTGTTATTGCGCTGAGAGGGGAGGTGGCATCAGTGGAATTATTAGCAACAAGCTCCCAGTGTGTTTCTGTATCACACAACACCATCGTGTTAAATTTCAACGTTTCTAAAGCGAAAGTAAAACGTTTACTCTCATTTCATCCATCTGGTTCTGTATCTACAGTAACTTTATTTAATGATCAGAGTTCTACCTTCATCCTGTTCAGAACTTCATCAGTCCAGCAGATAGAACCACAACATTTAGGAGGAAAAACTGAAACCAAGATGACTACAAACCTGGAAAATTCCCACAAAAAGAAAGCAAATCACCAACAAAGCGCCAAAATTACCACAATGAAATACAAAATCAGCAGAAAAAGACCAAAAATCATCAGAAAGACTCAAAATCTCCACCAAAAGATGCTAAATGACCACAAAAAGCCATTTCTGTTCGTCAGAACTTCATCAGTTCAGCAGATAAATGCCTCAGTTTAGAGATTCGGAGAGACAAGGATAAAACAGTGAATACAGATGGAAATTCAAGGGTTCAAGAGAAGTTAAATTAGTCATAAATGAATGAAAACCTGTTCAGAATGAGTTAAATTTTACCAAAATGACTCAAAAGTGTTCCAAAGTGACTCATAGTTTGTTCACAATTATTAATAAATTAGTCCACAACTCAAAAATGGTCTGTCATCAATGGAGTGTTTTGTAGGTGTTTTCTGGAGTGTTTTGTTGGTATTTTCTGGAGTGTTTTGTAGGTGTTTTCTGGAGTGTTTTGTAGGTGTTTTCTGGAGCTTTTGTTCGTATCTTTTCTGGAGTGCTTTGTTGGTGTTTTCTGGAGTGTTTTAGAGTATTTCGTCTGTATTTTCTGGACCGGACAGCAGCAGAGGGACCGGAGCTGCTAATGGAGCTAAAACGTGTGAATATGTACAGAATCAAAGTGTTGTGGTCCAGAGACACACCTGCTCTGAAGCAGCCGTCGGCTTCATCTGAGCCAACTTTCCTATTAGGCTGCGATCCAGAACCGAGTCCACGGCAGATCCTGTAAACGTCCCTCACATCCCATCATCGGCTGCTCTCTGCTGAGCAGCAGCCAATTAAACAGAACACAAATGGAATATCTTTAGCACACAGAACTATCAGAGATGGTGATCAATCTGTCAGAGCTCCTTAATTAAAACCAGAAGAATCCAAACAGAGCTTCTCCATCCTCCACTTCCATTAGTGGGTTCTGTATTTTAAAAATGTGAAAAGTGGGACTGAAGGCGTTAAACAAAGCTCTGTGAGGGAGGCAGAACTTCAATCACCCCTCCTCACCCTCATCCAGCCCGGCTAGCGCAGCGGCTAATTAGTTCTGTTGAAAGGCTGCTAATTAAACGGCGTAATGTGGAGCTTCGTCACAGAGCAGCAGATATCCCAGAGAAGAAACCAGGAGACAGAAACACAAGAAACTGAAATAATAAAACACACGTGTTGGAGGGTGTCTGCTTCTCCAAAAGTTCTACATCCACAGCTTCCAGGATGAATCCGTGATTTCTGAATGGATGAATCCACCTGTGAACACCCCCCCGTTTCCACTACGTTGGACTGGTCCAACCCGACACGTGATATTTAATGAAAACAGATTAAAACTAGCTTTAGACACACAACAGGATGACAACTGGAGGCAAAAAAGAGACACAACGTAACAGAAACTAACAGAAAACAGATAAAACGACTGCATCTAGAGTCATAAATGGACCACAGAGAGGCAGAACCAAATACAGACATGAAAATCAACACTTTCATATGCAAAAATGTAACACAAACCAAGATAAAATCTCATTTTAGGAAAACAAAAGGACAACTAGATGCAAAATGGCAGCAAAAAGACACAAAACAATAAGAAAAGATGTAAAATGACCACAAACTGATGTAAAGATCAATGCAAACTGAGAAAATAAAAACACTACAAACTAGTTTTTACATGTAATAAATGCAGAAATCTCCTTGTTATAAAATATTGTAGCATGTTTCCGTTACCAGTACAATATGTACATTTAATTGGGAAAAAGTGGATTCTTTTCCAGGAATAAATGCAAAAATTACAGTATTGTTCTACATATTACAGCAATTTTCCATCAAATAACTGTTCAAGAGAAGGGAAATGGATTTTTTCAAGAGGAAAAAATGTTAAAAATATTTTTTTCCTGGTTAACTTATTTATCCAGTGTTAAATAAATGGCATCAAACTGTTTCACAGTTTACAGATTTTTACTGTCAAGGTTTGACAGTTTTCATAGTAAAATTTACAAATTTTTTACAGTGTGTACCATTGGTTTTTATCTCACATCAGCCTCCTGCAAGTCTGTAGATTCTAACACACTGACCTCAGACCTGAGACTCTGAGTCGTTGCACAATAAGTGAACAACTGAAGCTGCTTATAAACCCATTTTATGTTCCAAAAGCTGCTAATAATGTCAACAAATCACACAATTTACAGTTTCCCACAACACACACACTGTTTCCCACCAGCTCGTCCTACAGGCCCTCTCCTCCCTGATTTACCCAGAATGCCGTACTTCAAGTGTCTCTTCTGGGCTAATAGGAACCAATTAGCTGCTATTGTCCCGTCTCCAATAAAAGAGCACCATGGGAATTCCCTCCACTTAACACCTTTCCTTTTCTAAACGGCCACAATTAGACGCCTGCAGCACAAAGCTGCAGCCCAGCAGGACCGAGGAGGACGGAGGAGGTCTGAGGAGGACGGAGGAGGACGGAGGAGGTACTGAGGAGGACGGAGGAGGACGGAGGAGGTCTGAGGAGGACGGAGGAGGACGGAGGAGGTCTGAGGAGGACGGAGGAGGACGGAGGAGGTCTGAGGAGGACGGAGGAGGTCTGAGGAGGTCTGAGGAGGACGGAGGAGGTCCGAGGAGGACGGAGGAGAACTGAGGAGGACGGAGGAGGACGGAGGAGGTCTGAGGAGGACGGAGGACGTCCGAGGAGGACAGAGGAGGTCTAAGGAGGATGAAGGAGGACGGAGGAGGTCTGAGGAGGACGGAGGAGGTCCGAGGAGGACGGAGGAGGTCTGAGGAGGACGGAGGAGGACGGAGGAGGTCTAAGGAGGACGGAGGAGGACGGAGGAGGACGGAGGAGGTCTGAGGAGGACGGAGGAGGTCCGAGGAGGACGGAGGAGAACTGAGGAGGACGGAGGAGGTCCGAGGAGGACGGAGGAGATCTGAGGAGGACGGAGGAGGACGGAGGAGGTCTAAGGAGGATGAAGGAGGACGGAGGAGGTCTGAGGAGGACGGAGGAGGTCTGAGGAGGACGGAGGAGGTCTGAGGAGGACGGAGGAGGACGGAGGAGGTCCGAGGAGGACGGAGGAGGTCTGAGGAGGACGGAGGAGGACGGAGGAGGTCTGAGGAGGACGGAGGAGGACGGAGGAGGACGGAGGAGGTCTGAGGAGGACGGAGGAGGATCTGAGGAGGACGGAGGAGGACGGAGGAGGTCCGAGGAGGACGGAGGAGGTCTGAGGAGGACGGAGGAGGACGGAGGAGGACGGAGGAGGTCCGAGGAGGACGGAGGAGGTCCGAGGAGGACGGAGGAGGACGGAGGAGGTCCGAGGAGGACAGAGGAGGTCTGAGGAGGACGGAGGAGGTCCGAGGAGGACGGAGGAGATCTGAGGAGGACGGAGGAGGACGGAGGACGTCCGAGGAGGACAGAGGACGACGGAGGAGGTCTGAGGAGGACGGAGGAGGTCTGAGGAGGACGGAGGAGGACGGAGGAGGTCCGAGGAGGACGGAGGAGGTCTGAGGAGGACGGAGGAGGTCCGAGGAGGACAGAGGAGGACGGAGGAGGTCCGAGGAGGACGGAGGAGGTCTGAGGAGGACAGAGGAGGACGGAGGAGGTCTGAGGAGGACGGAGGAGGTCTGAGGAGGACGGAGGAGGACGGAGGAGGTCTGAGGAGGACGGAGGAGGACCGAGCAGGTCCGAGGAGGACGGAGGAGGACCGAGCAGGTCCGAGGAGGACGGAGGAGGACCGAGGAGGTCTGAGGAGGACCGAGGAGGACGGAGGAGGTCTGAGAAGGACGCTGGGCCGAGCACGAGTCTGGAGTTTAGAGAAAAGCTGAAAAAATGGTTCTAAAATAGTTCTGAATGAACAATCTGGAGGACAACTGATGTCATTCTGTCAGAACAAACCAACACGGTAGCAGTAATCTGAGTACTCTGAGCAGTAATCTGATTAGTCTGATCTTCATTAAGTCTCACTCCAGCAGTTTCAGCCATAAATTAATGAATGAATCTAAAGTGAAATCAGGATTATTCATAACTATTTATTGCTCTTCAAGCAGATCATGTACAAACCGTAGTCAACAGCTGGGACTGAAAAGTAGGGCTGGCCCGGACAGCAGTTTCTGGGCTCCGGATATTCGGGGGGGGGGCATTATTATCCGGATACCACCGGGACTGGATATTCGGATATTCGGGTCCAGCCCTACTGAAAAGTGGTTCAGAATTACTGAAAATTGGTCCAAAATGATTCAAATTTGTCCTAAATGTGAAAAAAATGTCCAAAATGACTGAAAATTTTCCAAAACAACTAAGAATTTACTTTGAGGGTCATGTTCTTTGACTTCTCCAGTGCTTTCAACACCATCCAGCCTTCTCTGCTCAGGGTGAAGCTTGAAGGAGTGAGAGTAGACTGTCACCTGGCTGCTTGGACCATCGACTACCTCACCAACAGACCACAGTACGTGAGGCTTCAGGACTGTGTGTCTGATGTGGTAGTCAGCAGCATGGGGGCCCCACAGGGGACAGTCTGTCCCCCTTTCTCTTCACCCTGGACACATCGGACTTCCACTACAACTCTGGGAGCTGTCACCTCCAGAAGTTCTCCGATGATACAGCCATTGTCGGGTATTTGAGGGGGACAAGCGGGAGTACAGGATGGTCATCTCTGACTTTGTTGACTGGTGTGAGCGAAACCATCTGCAGCTCAACGCCAGCAAGACGAAGGAGATGATCGTGGACTTCAGCAGGAGGAGGACACCCCAGACTGCACCGGTGAATATCCAGGGTTTGGACATTGACATGGTGGACACATACAAATACCTGGGTGTTCACCTCAACAATAAACTGGACTGGACACACAATACAGAGGCTCTGTACAAGAAGGACCAAAGTGGTCTCCACCTGCTGAGGAGACTGAGGTCCTTTGGAGTGTGCAGGACTCTGCTCAGGACATTCTACGACTCTGTGGTAGCGTCTGCTATCTTCTATGCAGTGGTCTGCTGGGGAGCAGGGAGCACTGAAAGGGACAGAAAGAGACTAAACAGAAGGTCAGGAGGAGGTTCTGTCCTGGACTGTTCCCTGGACTCCATAGAGGAGGATGTTGGCAAAGCTCACATCCATCATGGACAATCCCTCTCACCCACTGCATGACACTGTGGAGTCTTTCAGCAGCTCCTTCAGCAGCAGACTGAGACATCCACCCTGCAAGAAGGAACGCTATCACAGGTCCTTCATTCCATCTGCTGTAAGACTTTACAACATCAGCATCACTGGCTGATGTTAACATAAACTGGACTTTATCATATCACCCCAAACCATAAAATTTGCACAGACATTCTTGCACTGCACATCTTTGCACTTTTAAACTTATTTTTTTTCTGTTAAGCCACTTTATCCTCATCTCTCACCCTTGTATATATTGTAAATATTGTTACTACTGTTCTATTGTTGTTGTGTTCATATCACTACGTCTACTGTTGCATGGGCTGCTGTGACGATGTAAATTTCCCCTGGCGTGGGGAGAAATAAAGGACTTATCTTATGTTTCTAGTTTTAGAATGTTTTTGGTTGTTTTTGCCCCATTTTTTTGTCATTTTGTAAAGCTTGTGGTAATTTTTTCTCATTGTAGTTCCTTTTGTCCTGTTATTTGTCATATTATAACATTTTTGGTAATTTTTTTATCTTGTTGTTTTTGTCTCATTTTTGTCATTTTATAATGTTTTTGGTCATTTTCTGTCTGTTTTGGTTGTTGCCATGATGTCTGATCATCAATAACAAATAAATGCTGCATTTCGAAAAAAAATTAAAAATAAAAAAAAGCTGCATTTCTGACAATGCCATATGGGGGAATGAGCAGCCTTGGAGGAGGACTCCTTTCTCTGAGGGCTTTTCGTATATTAGGATTTAGTTTCTGTACTCGTCTCCTCATACTGCAGATATTTAACTGCTTATATTAGGAAGAAAACTGAATTTTCATCATGTGACTATTATTTGTAGTTCAGTCATTAAAGGTTCAACTGTTGCAGCAAAAACTTCTGAATTTCTTGTTTTTGCGCAGAATTTTTTCGGAGCCAATTCTTTATATTTTGTGAAATTTTCAATGAGACATTTTGAATAAAGTGATTTTTTGATGAAATATGACAAGTTTAAGCTCAGATTTGTTTCATATTGAACCACAGAAGTCCATAACTAACCTCCAGGAGTTCCAGGGAAGCAGAAGTAGATGTTCAGATGTACAGAACCTCTGTGTTCCTGCAGAACTTCCTCCATGGAAGAACAGATTCCTGAGATCAGAGCAGCAGCAGGTTTCCCAGGACAGCATGGGAATGTCAGGAAAAGCCGCAGGGTTCTGCTCAAGTGGCGGCTCTCCAGAGAGAATCTGCTGCTTTGTTCTTTGATCCACAGTCTGGAGGTGAGATGGGTCAGTGTGCTGCTTCAGCTTCTACTAAAGAACCACTTCAGCTAAAGAACCACTTCTACTTCAGCTAAAGAACCGCCTCAGCTTCTGCTAAAGAACCGCTTCAGTTTCTACTAAAGAACCGCCTCAGCTTCTACTAAAGAACCTCTTCAGCTAAAGAACCGCTTCAGTTTCTACTAAAAAAACCGCTTCAGCTTCTACTAAACAACCGCTTCAGTTTCTACTAAAAAACCGCTTCAGCTTCTACTAAACAACCGCTTCAGTTTCTACTAAAGAACCGCTTCAGTTTCTACTAAAGAACCGCTTCAGTTTCTACTAAAGAACCGCTTCAGTTTCTACTAAAGAACCGCTTCAGTTTCTACTAAAGAACCGCCTCAGCTTCTACTAAAGAACCTCTTCAGCTAAAGAACCGCTTCAGTTTCTACTAAAAAAACCACTTCAGCTTCTACTAAACAACCGCTTCAGTTTCTACTAAAAAACCGCTTCAGCTTCTACTAAACAACCGCTTCAGTTTCTACTAAAGAACCGCTTCAGTTTCTACTAAAGAACCGCTTCAGTTTCTACTAAAGAACCGCTTCAGCTTCTACTAAAGAACCGCTTCAGCTTCTACTAAAGAACCGCTTCAGCTTCTACGAAAGAACCGCTTCAGTTTCTACTAAACAACCGCTTCAGTTTCTACTAAAGAACCGCTTCAGTTTCTACTAAAGAACCGCTTCAGTTTCCACTAAAGAACCGCTTCAGCTTCTACTAAAGAACCGCTTCAGCTTCTACTAAAGAACCGCTTCAGTTTCTACTAAAGAACCGCTTCAGTTTCTACTAAAAAACCGCTTCAGCTTCTACTAAACAACCGCTTCAGTTTCTACTAAAGAACCGCTTCAGCTTCTACTAAAGAACCGCTTCAGCTTCTACTAAAGAACCGCTTCAGCTTCTACTAAAGAACCGCTTCAGCTTCTACGAAAGAACCGCTTCAGTTTCTACTAAAGAACCGCTTCAGCTTCTACTAAAGAACCGCTTCAGCTTCTACTAAACAACCGCTTCAGTTTCTACTAAAGAACCACTTCAGCTAAAGAACCGCTTCAGCTTCTACTAAAGAACCGCTTCAGCTTCTACTAAACAACCGCTTCAGTTTCTACTAAAGAACCACTTCAGTTAAAGAACCGCTTCAGTTTCTACTAAACAACCGCTTCAGTTTCTACTAAAGAACCGCTTCAGCTTCTACTAAAGAACCGCTTCAGCTTCTACTAAAGAACCGCTTCAGTTTCTACTAAAGAACCGCTTCAGCTTCTACTAAAGAACCGCTTCAGCTTCTACTAAAGAACCGCTTCAGTTTCTACTAAAGAACCGCTTCAGTTTCTACTAAAGAACCGCTTCAGTTTATACTAAAGAACCGGTGTAATTTCTGCTAACAGACCTCAGCAATTCAGTTTCTGTTCTGAGTCAGTCTGAGCTCCAGCGGTTCTCCTCCAGCAGCTCCTATTTAACTCCACGTTCCTCCAAACAGACCAGAGAAGCTGCTAGAACGTCTCCAGAACTATTTTTCCTCTTTAGGCTGCAGCTGATGCAGCAGCTGAACTCCACTCCAGCAGCAGAACCATTATTCATCATTTACAGTAAAAAGGCAGCCGGCCCACTAAAAGCACACACTCTGTAACACACACAGCAGGAGAAAACACACACACTGTAACACACACAGCAGGAGAAAACACACACACTGAAACACACACAGCAGGAGAAAACACACACTCTGTAACACACACACCAGGAGAAAACACACACTCTGTAACACACACAGCAGGAGAAAACACACACTCTGTAACACACACAGGAGGAGAAAACACACACTCTGTAACACACACAGCAGGAGAAAACACACACACTGTAACACACACACCAGGAGAAAACACACACTCTGTAACACACACAGCAGGAGAAAACACACACACTGTAACACACACAGCAGGAGAAAACACACACACTGTAACACACACACCAGGAGAAAACACACACTCTGTAACAGACACACACTGAAACACACACACCAGGAGAAAACACACACTCTGGAACACACACAGCAGGAGAAAACACACACTCTGTAACACACACAGCAGGAGAAAACACACACTCTGTAACACACACAGCAGGAGAAAACACACACACTGTAACACACACACACTGAAACACACACACCAGGAGAAAACACACACTCTGTAACACACACAGCAGGAGAAAACACACACTCTGTAACACACACACCAGGAGAAAACACACACACTGAAACACACACACCAGGAGAAAACACACACACTGAAACACACACAGCAAGAGAAAACACACACAATGAAACACACACAGCAAGAGAAAACACACACAATGAAGCACACACACCAGGAGAAAACACACACACTGTAACACACACACACTGAAACACACACACCAGGAAAAAACACACACTCTGTAACACACACAGCAGGAGAAAACACACACACTGAAACACACACACCAGGAGAAAACACACACACTGAAACACACACAGCAAGAGAAAACACACACAATGAAGCACACACACCAGGAGCAAACACACACACTGTAACACACACACACAGGGAGAAAACACACACACACAATAACACACACTGGTTTATACTGTTCTGTTGCTGCTTCATAAAGTGGTGAAGGAGGAAAGACGCTGCTGCTGCCAGCAAAACACACTACAACACACACTGTAACACACACTACAACACACACTGTAACACACACTACAACACACCCTATAATACACACTACAACACACACTGTAACACACACTACAACACACACACACTGTAACACACACAGTAACACACACCCTCAGACTCCCGGTGTCTCCTGAGTCGAGTCCTCGGAGGAAATGCCAGAGGCGCTGAGAGATGGAAAAGTCTCGCTGCCACTTCACTTCCACCAGTTCGTCCAACGAGGTTCAGACGTCCACATAAATGAAGACAGAAAGAAGAAGACGAACGTCCTTCTGAGCTTCTTAGTGAACGTCTCAAAAACAGCAGAAAGATGCAGGAAAAGTTCACACTGTCCTCAGAGACCAACAAACCAAACTGTCCTCAGAGACCAACAAACCAAACTGTCCTCCTCAGAGACCAACAAACCAAACTGTCCTCAGAGACCAACAAACCAAACTGTCCTCAGAGACCAACAAACCAAACTGTCCTCAGAGACCAACAAACCAAACTGTCCTCCTCAGAGACCAACAAACCAAACTGTCCTCCTCAGAGACCAACAAACCAAACTGTCCTCAGAGACCAACAAACCAAACTGTCCTCACAGACCAACAAACCAAACTGTCCTCAGAGACCAACAAACCAAACTGTCCTCACAGACCAACAAACCAAACTGTCCTCACAGACCAACAAACCAAACTGTCCTCAGAGACCAACAAACCAAACTGTCCTCCTCAGAGACCAACAAACCAAACTGTCCTCCTCAGAGACCAACAAACCAAACTGTCCTCAGAGACCAACAAACCAAACTGTCCTCAGAGACCAACAAACCAAACTGTCCTCAGAGACCAACAAACCAAACTGTCCTCAGAGACCAACAAACCAAACTGTCCTCACAGACCAACAAACCAAACTGTCCTCACAGACCAACAAACCAAACTGTCCTCACAGACCAACAAACCAAACTGTCCTCCTCAGAGACCAACAAACCAAACTGTCCTCCTCAGAGACCAACAAACCAAACTGTCCTCCTCAGAGACCAACAAACCAAACTGTCCTCCTCAGAGACCAACAAACCAAACTGTCCTCAGAGACCAACAAACCAAACTGTCCTCAGAGACCAACAAACCAAACTGTCCTCCTCAGAGACCAACAAACCAAACTGTCCTCCTCAGAGACCAACAAACCAAACTGTCCTCAGAGACCAACAAACCAAACTGTCCTCCTCAGAGACCAACAAACCAGACTGTCCTCCTCAGAGACCAACAAACCAAACTGTCCTCCTCAGAGACCAACAAACCAAACTGTCCTCAGAGACCAACAAACCAAACTGTCCTCAGAGACCAACAAACCAAACTGTCCTCCTCAGAGACCAACAAACCAAACTGTCCTCCTCAGAGACCAACAAACCAAACTGTCCTCAGAGACCAACAAACCAAACTGTCCTCAGAGACCAACAAACCAAACTGTCCTCAGAGACCAACAAACCAAACTGTCCTCCTCAGAGACCAACAAACCAGACTGTCCTCCTCAGAGACCAACAAACCAAACTGTCCTCCTCAGAGACCAACAAACCAAACTGTGGAGTGAAACCCTGAGATGGAAGTTGGGTTCTAGTTTCTGATTTCTTCATCTGACACCCCAGAGATTCTGCCGTTCTGCTTCTAAACAATTTATAGCTTTATTTCTTTACTTGTACTTCGAGACCATTGATCTCGTTATTTATCTCTATATTTATCTCTTTATTTATCTCTTTATTTCTGCTTCATTCTCCATCTCTCTGCTGCAGAGCTGAAAATAAAATCAACCAATCAGGTAATTTTTCATCTACAGTTTATTTATTTCATGAAACAAAGTTCTACCTTCAGACTATGAATATTTACAGTCCCTTTAATTACATAGAGGAGGACCAGATTAATCACTTTTTAATTGAACATGTGGTTCAACAGGGAAAATCTGAATTCTTTTTTTCAAAAATCCTCCATTTATAAAGTCCAGAAACTACAAAAACACACAGAATCGGTCCTTGAACGCATCATTCTGTCTGGAAAATTAACCAGCTTCTGAAAAAATCCAAACCTTCAGGCACCACAAACCATCCGACTGTCAAGAAATTCCATTTTATAGAATAAAAATGTGTTATTTTAACCTGTTGAACCCCAAAACCAGCAGCAGCAGCTCATCTTATTTAAGACTCTCCAAGTCTACATCATTTATCAGACAGACACCCACACAACAGAAAGGAATCTACAGATATTCAACTTTCCAACGATCCATGAAGGCATCATCTGTGACACACCGTTAAATCAGATAAATTCACCAAATCTGAGTTTAAAAGTGTAATATTTTATCAGAATCTATTTATTCTACACGTCTCATTTTAGAAAATCTCCCAAAATAAACTCTCTGCAGCAGATTCTGTAAAAATTAAACCTTCTTCCCTCCAGATCCACCCAGAAACGGCTCCGAGTTCAGAGGATTAAACGCAGTAAAACTTTACTTTACTGGCTCTTCAGAAGCAACACTTCAACTCCTCACAGTTCAGGAATTAAAGCTCACTTCACGACTCTTCAGGTCACATCACTTCCATTATTTATCTGACTCATGTTTTACTGGAACTGTGCTACCTTCACAGAAACACTGAAAGGAAATGAAGAGTAGAGCTCTGGGAGGATGAAGAGGATGAAGAGGAGGAGGAGGACGAGTGTTATTTAAATGTAAATAAACAGGACTCGACTTTATCGCAGCGAACTCAGAGGAAGCTCTTATCTGCAGCCGGAGGCCTGTTTTCTGCTGCTGCTGCCTGAAGGCTGCTGCAGCTACAGCCGAGGCCATGCAACACACAACAGCACGATAACGCACACTAATATACACTTATACACACACAACACACACTAATACACTACT